>WKFP01014218.1:145090-175229 GCA_011057875.1 Pterocles orientalis | reverse complement strand
CCAGATCAACTGGGATAGTCCTAGGCAAAAGCAAAAGTGATCCTACAGATCTGGAGCATTTTATCTCACAGTTGTCTTCTGAAATATGACAGAAACCTAGAACATAAATGTGAGAGAATTAACTTTTGTAGACTGCTGGATATATGTATCATACAAATAATGGTAGAAACTTTTTTTTCTACATACATGCACATACACGTGGAGTAATTCACTCTGCAATGATAAAAAATTCTGACTTGCAAACATTTATAGATTTTTCTTCTTTCCATTATACACAGATTTAGATAGGGCTAATTTGTTTTGCAGCAAGGTAAGTTTCAGATTTGAATTAGCTGACATGCAGCAGGAATTGAACTTAAGCTGCTTACTGAGTTTTGTACAGAACTGTTTTCTAAACACTAGTAGTTAAATACAAAACAAGGGAAGAACCTTTAGCAACTTTTCCCTAATTTAGGTAGTAGGAGCACAGCTAGCTCCATTTTTTGAGTCAGGGAAAGAAATAAAAGACTATTTTAGTGAACTATTTTCTTGCTTTCTCTTGCCACCTGCTTTCTCTGTGTGCTGCCAGACACTTTTGAAGCCTTTTGATTAGTGAATTTCTATGTTTCACCTGTGGACTGCTGGATTGGTAGCAGCTGGTTACACAGAACCATATTAAGAACCAATTAGTTAGTCTGAGCAGGTGTTAGGTACTGAACTTCATGGAAATTTTTTTAGCTCTGAACATTAAAAACAGAGCTTCTAGGTCAAATTTTATTCTTGCCCCTGGAATACATATGTCAAAAATAAACGCAATTATCATGATTGACCCAAAAAAATGCACGACATGTCTGTGCCTGGTTTTACTTTTTTAACTTTATTAATTTATGGCTTTGCATAGAGCCATTGTTTTTAAATAGGTCAGATTCCACTGGAGTTTTATTGTTGTTGTTGTTAAAAAGTGATAAATGTGTATCAATGCACAATAATTTATCTTTTAGATAACACAGCCGGAATTTTCACAGCAAGAAGTGGCTTCAGGAGGCAAGAGAAGTTTTCTTTCTACTTGCCAATCTTAATTCTGGATAATGGAACCCCACCACTGACAAGCACAAATACTCTCACTATCACTGTCTGCGACTGTGACACTGAAGTTAACACCTTTTACTGTCGGTATGGAGCTTTCATGTATGCCATGGGTCTCAGCACAGAAGCTTTAGTTGCTGTTTTGGCTTGCATACTAATACTCCTAGGTAAGTATGAGTATGAGAAATTACTTGGTTTCCTTTTACAGTAGGCTTGATTGAGTGACAAAGATGTTTCCTTGACTGGAAGCCTGGAAGTACTGTGCTATTGAGAAAAAGTGCAAGAAGGCAAATGTTTCATTTCTTTTCAGTTTTCTTAACTATAAGTCCTCCTTCCCCTCTCCCCCCCACCCTCCACCCCCTATCCTGTTTTCAGCAAATTTTGAATTTTGACACAATGTCCTGAAAGTTGGCTTTAGTTGAGTCATGGTCCTACTTGTCTGTATTACTCTAAAGTCTGTACTGAGCCCAGGTAAAGCTGAAGACAGCATTACACAAGGAAATTGAGTAGTATGAGAATGTATTAGAAGGAGCAGTACCTTACTTAGTCTGCCTTAGGTATGCCAAATGTAGAGCTAAAATCAATACAAATAATAAAAGAAAAAGAGAATTCAGTACTCTCAGAAAGCAACTCCAGAAAAAGACAAGAATTTTCTCTGTCAATTAAGATTGCGTCTTGAGAAAGCTTTTTCTCCAGATGTTGGGTTGGGCATCCTCTTTTTCCCCCCACAGGACACCAAATTAACCTCCATTACATTCGGGAGCTTGTGGATGTGAAAAGTGGGTTTGAGAGAGTTTTAAATGCACAGGAGTTATGCTTATACCTCTGCCTAGGCTCACACGTAGCTGGCACGTAGCACTCGAAACCGGACACACCACTCAAGGCTGGCTGTTCCTGCACTGCACAGGGCTATGGCTGCTGCAAGACATATTGTAGTGACAGCGCTCAGAGAAACGACTTCTTCACCTGGTGATGCATGCAGCCATCCCTGCTAAAATGCATTTCCTTTTTTTCAGTAAAAGGGTATTCCTGCGGTGTTTGATGAGTGATTTGATGACACTGACACATTGTAACAGCAGGCACACTGTCTTAATCTTTCCCCAAAAGCCTAAATAGCTATCCTGAAACTCCGTACATGTCTGAGTTAGTGAGATTAAGGTATGGTAGTGCCTGAGGCCAGGAAAGAAAGAGAAATGATAGAGAAAGGTAGGATTTTTTTCCAAGGCACAATGACTCACCTTAGAGCCCGTCATTGATGGTGATCATGGGCCTCAAAACCAAATTCAAGTTAATGCCAACAAAGCAACAGGGAAAGACTTCCAAATCCCTGTTGCCTGTGTAATAATATGGTATACCTATATTATGTCATATAGCAGTACATTTCATAAAAAGTCATATCTAAAAATACCACAAAACAATTGATAGTTATGTTAGTAAAACCATTTTTCTAGTAATAAAGCTACAAACGAACAACTCCAAAATAAGAAAATGAGGACAGAATCAGGACTTCACTGAGAAGTGTGATATCAAATTATCATGATAAACTGTGCAATGCAACATAAATTGTTTTTCAACAAAATTTAAGAGAAAAAGGAAAAATACAATCAGAATCAAATCAAGAAAACCACAGCACAATATCTAGCTAAATAAATATAATGTCCAGAAAGAAAGAAGCAATAATAATAAATCATACTTTGCATTAAGAAACAAAAACTTTCACTGAAAATTATTCTCTCCATGTATTTGTTAATGAGACCACATAGTAATATTTTAAAACTCCTGTATCACTGAAAGAAATACAAAACATTTTGAAAGAAATCCTTTTTTTTTTTGCCATATGAAGGATATCTAGGTAAAGAACATTCGTTTTTTCTATCCTCATTATACAATATGACCTCTACTGGTCTATAAATAACAGCATACAACACTAAACATTAACTACAAGAAAGCTGAGGCTTGAAAGAGGAGGCTTACAGCTATAATCGGATGCTGAATTTTGATCTGCCATAGTAGAAACAGAGGACAAGAAAGACAAGTCCAATAAAGCTAATGTAATTATTTTAACTACATCAGTGAAAAAATAAATTTAACTAGTTAAAAATAATCCATATTCTTCATTCTGTCCACAAGGTTATAACATATTTTCCTTAGCATAAGGAATAGAAAATGTCTCTAATTCTTTCCTGTTGTACCTTTGACCTCTCTTGGTGAGAACTCATTGAAATTTCTCCTCATATGGAACTCTATAATTTAACTCTACAGTTAAATGAGTTGCTCAGAAACAGCACGTGTACCTGTTAATTGTGAGCCATCACCTTAATATGGCTTTGGGCTCTCAAAATTATGTGACATGCAGGAATCTGCAGAAACAGAATGGCCTACAAAAAAATACATCTGTTTTTATTTATCCCTAGGAATACATTGAACAGATAAGGTGTGGATAAAAACAATGTAAAGATACCTCATAATTATTATGTTTAGGTGAGAGTACTGTTGGCCAGACACTAGCCACTTCTTGACTCTATAAAAAAGTCCGGGGATGCACTAGTTCCCCTACTTCCGTCTCCTGATTTCCACTAGAGAAAACAGGAATATATGATTGGATTTATGGTTTATAGACTTACCTGCTTCAGGACCCTCATATCCATGAGCTAAAATCCTGTCATTGTTGGTAGCTGTATCATGAATGTCCCAAGTAAAAAATTATAGTCCACAAACTACTTACTTATTAAATAAAATTGCAGTAAAATTTAGTTAAAAATTTAAATCATTAGTCTCTGTGAAAGTCATAGATTATTTCAAAGGGATCATAAGCTAAAAATGAAATGTTGTAGGAGTAAAAAACAGTGATTTAAAATACAAATTAAAAAAAGCTTTCATACATGAGAGAAACAAGCTGCTCTGATTCATAGCCCTCGGTAGTAAGTACTGTTACAACATCACTCAAAATTTAGTGATAGTCTTCATGTTTCCCAGTCAGCATAACAGAAGTAATTGAACCACATCTTGCATAGTCTATGGAACTGAATGATTCAACCAGCTGAGGAGGATATCCTGCTCATTGCCTCATTTTTCATTTGATCTTCCTGGGACTTTGAACTGAGAGAGAGAGATTCAGAATTTAAATTCTGAATGTGAAATTGATACATTATGTGATAAACCAAAGCAGTTTCAGAAAGCATAACCTATGTTTCCATCAGCTTTCAAACTCCCATCTACCAAAAGAACTGCTCCATTTCGTTCACCTATTTTATAAGTCCCTTTGTAGCCATTTTCCCCCCACATACTATGCTCATCACAGGACCATAAAATCCCTAAAAGTTACAGCTCTATAAAGTTGCTAAGCTAGCTTCACTTTGCAATAGCATTGATATTAAGAAACGTTACTATTCTTTTAAGTCTTTCCAAGAACATTCAGTCTCTGGTTCTGATTCTTTTTTTCCCTGGTTGTTGGGTGTTTTTTGGGGTGGTTTTTTTTTTTGGTCAGTGTTTTTTTTGGCAGTTGTAGTCATGAGGCAGCAGAGGAAGAAGTCACCCTTTTCAGAGAAAATGGAAGAATTCAGAGAGAACATTGTCAGGTATGATGACGAAGGAGGTGGCGAGGAGGACACAGAAGCCTTTGATATTTCAGCACTGAGGACCCGTACTGTCATGAGAATGCACAAACCTCGGAAGAAGGTCACCACAGAAATCCACAGCCTCTACAGACAGTCTCTGCAGGTTGGCCCCGACAGCGCAGTCTTCAGGCAATTCATTTCAGAAAAGCTTGAAGAAGCAAACACAGATCCTAGTGCTCCTCCATATGACTCACTTCAGACCTATGCGTTTGAGGGGACCGGCTCTTTAGCAGGATCCCTCAGCTCTTTAGGGTCAAACATGTCAGATGCGGATCAGAGTTATGACTACCTTACAGGCTGGGGACCTCACTTTAAACAGCTTGCAGGCATGTATGCTTCCCATAGAAGTCTAGGGGATTAGTTACTTTTTGGTTTGTTGTTTTATTTTCGCAAATCTCAGCAATGAAAAGCAAATGTGGATTTTTAAAAATGAGATCATTCTATATTTAAGCACGAAAAATAAAAGCGCAAGGGTTTTTTTTCTGGAAAGTCTTGGATGGAGAGATCTTTTGAAAAATCACACCGGGCATGTCATGAGGTGACGGAATGGAGACACCTGTTCAAAAATCTTGTGCCTATTTAGGTGCCAAACGCAAACTGTGCTGCTTTGGATATCTAGGCCCCCTTCTGGATACTGAGAACCTGGGCCCTGCAAGTACAAGAGGAGGAGCAGAAGCCATAAATGGATATTGTAAATTTTCTGTCATCTGTAAGCTTTAAACTGTGTCCAAAGTTAAGACAGACTTTTACTGTTGCAGTTGAATTTATTCATTAACCAAAGTTAAACTCACATATTTGTATAATGCTTCATTATATAAATATATTTATGTGAAAAAGTAGACCCTAGATATTCTAATACAATTGTCAGAAGCAGTCTCAGAATCATCTATTTATTGTTCTTAAGATGATAAAACTAAACCAAATGTATTTTCCTGTCAGTATAAAAATAAAAATCTATTACAACATCAGCAAGTATGTGCTGCTATTTTAGTTCTTAATTGAGCTATTGGAAAATGTGTGAATCAATACTTAATTTACCAAATAAGACAGAAAAAAAAGAAACCGGTCCAAGTTAGAATCAATATTCAATGTAAATACTGCAATCAACCACGTTATATATTACTGTACTTAGAACAAAATGCCATCCAAATACAGGCATTTTTCCTTTTATTCAGTGTTTAAAGGATGACTGATTTACCAGCACAGATTTATTTTTTTTTAATTATGGAATATAAAATTATCTGCAGTAGTCAGTTTTATTATAACATTAAGAATCTTTAAAATGCTAAGCTGACGGTTATAAAAGTTTATGTATAACATTAGATAATACGATAATAAAGTGCTTTAATATTAATCCACTTTTCAAAATGATCCTGAATCATTCTGAGTCTCAAGTCAGACTTCAAAATTAATTTCTCATTGTATTTTTTCAAACATTCCATAGTGAATATAAAAATGTCTCAGAATATTTCTTTACTCTTAGTCATACCACTGCCCAGCAGCAATTCTGGATCTGAGGGTCATCAAATATGTTCAAAATGGTCTCTCTGGAAAAAGCAACCTCCCTAGTTTTTATTCACCTCTCTTCAACACGGTACTTATTTTACAGAAATTACATCATGTTGTCAACTCATACATTTCAACAGCTAAAAGCAGGGAACAGGATAAAGGAAATTATGTAACATGTCTTCCCCCCCCCCCCTTTTTTTAAAAAATTACAATTTTAGGTAAGCACTACTGAATTACAGAGAGTTAGGCAAAGCTTATGCAAGGAAACAAAAAACAATGACAATAACAAAAAGGCATGTAACATGCAAGCTCTGCAATGTTTTCTACAGTTGCTGGTCACTGAAGAAAAACAAGGCATGTAGGCTTAGTGGAAAGGTGCCCGTGCAGAGTTTAAATTCCTGTCAGCTAAAAATAGAACATGTGGAGGAGTTTGAAAATCAGGACAGATTTTCAAGGTGAGGTTAGGGCAGAAGCATTATTCATGATATGCATAGCTGGAAAAATACGGGGGGGTGGGTTGTCAGTGTCACCTGACCAGGTGCAGATAAAGCAGCATCTGCTTCATAAGGAAAAACTGGTTCTCGCGAGTCTCATGCTAGGACACCAGTATGAATGAGCAGTTACAGAACAGTTTTAAAAGATGCACAAGTAAAAACATTGTATTAATGTCTCTAACATTTTTGTTCAATGGCTCTCAAGCTAATGTGAAAAAATAATTTTTATTTGAGATAATATTGTACATATTAGTAATTTGCTCCATGGAGAGAAATAGAGAAAGAGACAACAACTATACGTGCACTCGTTATTGGACATGGTGAAAAGTACATTTTTAGGATTAGGTCGATAGATTTATGCAAGTTATATCTTAAACAAATCCTTATTCTACAGATGGTCCAAGTGGCATTAATAAATTCCTCATACTTTCAGGTTGTGTTTAGTACAAAAAGGATAACAGCGTCTGATCCTTTTTCTCAAGCTAGAGATTCTGTCCATTTATGTGGGGATTTAACCTTGAACACCCAACCATATTTGCACTTATATTATAATTTCCTCTTTTTATTGTAAGGCACTTTAACAATAAATAATTTCTATAACCAGTGCATACCACTGTCGTGCAATTTTTGTAACCAATGTATACCATTGTCAGTAACTTCTGTATGAAAGAGAATAACAGCCCACAATAGATCTTATATGATCTTTAGCTGAAAAGACATAAAACCATGTTTGCTCAACAGAGAAAAGGTATGTTTTGCTCTGAAGTGAGAAGTTATTCATAGCTGTTACTGGGCCATACCTTATTAGGTTCCTGGTATTCAATTTGACTCAAGCGTGTCAATATATTTCCACATGTGAGAAAAGAATCACTGGACTGACCTAGTAACTTCACACTTCTTTTGATATACTATACTTAGCTGAACAATGTCTGCAGAAAAGCTCTGTAAAAAAGTTTCCTTATTTGAAGGAAGTAAACATTCTGAGGAAGGCAAAATTAAACGCTTAAGAAATATTGCAATACTTAATAGCATGAAAGTAATAAAGGATAAGTTGTAAGCCAGACATCCTGATGATGAGATCTATTAAACTGTGGAATGTTTTTCCCAAAAGAACTCTCCATTACCTTTATCTCTAAAATTTGTTACTAGGTAGAATAGCCTTGCTATTGGCTGAACTGAAGTGTGCAAGCAATGCACAAGACGGTATATATCTATTCAGCTGTTCATAACCTGACTGAGCAAATATAAGGAAGACTCATTGACTGCTCAAAGGAAGGATGATCATACACACTGCTTCTCTGTATGAATGTTTTGAAGACATCTTCCTGTATATTTCTTTTTCTGTAAGGTGGTAATGAGACAGGTTAAGAACTAGTGAAATACCTGACAATAGGTTGGCTTCCTGTTTCAGTCCTTGCTAGCAGGGATTCAGGATGTTCTGTTATTGGTTTTATTATTTAAAAGCCAGGGAAATGAAGATTATGCATATATTAATAAACTCTTAACTTTAAAATGTTTGAAGATAAAGAACAAAAGAACAAAATCACTTGATAGCACATTGCAGCTTCGGACTTACTGTGACTGGAAAAGGGTATTTTGTTTATCAACTCACCCCAAAAAAATGTTTTCATTTGATTTTCATTTTGTATGTCACATTGTACATTTTCTATTATCATAACACTGAGAAGCAACCCTGCTTGTCACTGAGGATAATCTTAGTCTTTAATTCACATAATTTTCCTACCACATTTTCTCACAGTTACTGTCATTACATTCTTAGCTTTGGTTTCAAAATTTGCATTGGAAATGTGGGGGTTTTAACACTCATTCTTAACTGTATGGGATAACCCTGTCAGATGAGAATAAAATATTTTTGAAAAAAGAGTGTGCATTTTATGCTTCAGACTCAATTCTAATGTATGCTCTGAGGAGTAGAAGTTGAAGGAGATTATGTGAATTTACATTCTGGCAAAGAATACATTTTATCCTTGGTCCAGAATATGAACAAATAAAACAGAAGGTATATGAAAAAAATCAGTGTCTATTAGTACAGTCCAGATTTCTCTACCAGAAAATTAGTAAACCTATATTTTATAAAGAAAACAGAGAGGATTAACGTTTATTTAAAAAGTAGACATATCCTACAATAGTAATTTGGATGCTTTCATACTTATTCAGAAAAAAAAATATTCTTATATGAGTCTGTATCAGCCTTATGTCTCATACATGGAGTCCAAGTATCAGTAAGATTTAGCTATAGTGTGCAGAACGATAAAACATACATACAGAGAGACTGCTCAGACCAGTGTGAAACACTTTACCCACAGCAAACAGATAATAGCAACAGTCAGAAATATGCATAAGACTGAAGAGAGTATCTGACAGCAAAGACAGATACATGGCACTAAGAGCAAATATTAATAAATACAGTTAGAAACCTTGACTACTTCACAAAATCCTTTGGTAACATAAACCAGAACAGGATATCAACTGGTCTTAATTCCCCAGACATTTTAATTGTGATTTACGTAATGTTTTAATAATATTAAAGTTTATAATTTAAACAATACTCCACATGTAGAGGTTCAAATAGGATTGGTTTGTAGAGAAAGAGAAACCTCTGCATACATGTATCTGACCAAAAGGATACTACAGAAGTTATTGGATTAAAGCTTAAAAGGATGCAAATCTTCCCACAGATATATGATGCATCCCTTCTGACACTGTTATGAGTAAATTAATCTCTGTTATCACAAATTCCTCTGAAAAGAGACTTTACAAAGGGCATCTTGGACAACAGATTTAGTAGCTTAGGAGCTGGAACAAGAATTTTTTATATACTGGTTCTGTATTTTGGACTTACAAATGTCAAAGATAGCCCCCATTATTAATAGTGAGGACACCTGAAACATAAGCAAGAACCGGATGACCTTGAAAATTAGAGAACAGAAAATGGATAAAATGCAATGGCAAAAGTATAAGACAAGGTACTCTGGAAATAGTTTTTAAAAATTCTGCTATTTTACTGGGCACTTATCCAGTAGAGTAATTAAACAGGACAAGGATATTCTAGCTGCTAAAATAACTATGAATTGCCAACAAAATTCAGTCCAGAAAAGCAAAAAAAAATAAAAAAGAAGCAAAATAAAAAACAAATATGAACCAAAGCTGTACTAGACAATATAATAGACAAAAGAAATGTTGACCATGAAATTAGACTGAGATTAGATTATCTAATGATTTAATTACTTGACAGCACATTGTCTTTTTTCAGGTTCTGACCAGTCACACTAATATTGTTTCTGAAAGTCACATAATCATTTAAAAATTAATCCAAAGGCAGTTCCAATATTAATTATTATTACAGCATTTTCATAGGACAAAATCTTGTTACCCATTTATTATTCATTCCATAAGTACAAACTCTTTGACAAGGCCAGACAAAGTGTCCAACAGATGTCAAAGAGCTGACAAAAGAAGTTATTCTTAAACATCCTTGAGGTCTTTTCCAACCTTAATGATTCTATGATTCTATGATTCTATCTCCTCTTATCATTTAGACAGTCTAATTCAATAAGCACACATTTCATTATATATTTTGTGAACCTCATTTCACTGGCTGCAAATGCCAATTTCCTTACATCACTTATGAATTAAAAATATCATTACAATGATTTTACAAATATTTTATGAGAATTATTAAAGATTACAGTGACTTTAGAAATACTTTATATATACTTTATGCTTTTTGTCACAGCATCTTATTCTCACAAAAACCTTACACCACTTTTGCCATCACTGAATATAAAAACACCCTAGTTAGCTCCTAAAAACATTTGCCTTCACTGCACTTCATCTCACCCAAACTTACCCACCATCCTGTGATGCCGCTCCCTCAGACATCCCACAAGTTCAGAGCAGTCTGGACACTCTCCAGGACTCCAAAATGAGAGAGGCATCCTTCCTTATGAAACCAACTTAGACATGATAGACCTTCCTCATCAAAGAACTCCTGCTAATACATCTCCTTGATGTCACTGAGGACTCTACCCCACTGATTAATTCCCCCCAGAGCATCATCTGCTTTCCCCAACCTGAAAGTGTATAAGGATTCTGCTTTGTCTTCTTACCTTCACACAGATTTGGGTTTATTTAAAAAAAATCTAATGAGTATTTTTCTTTGACAATAGTTCCTGTCAGTCTTGATTGATTATTAATGCTGTACAGTATTCTACTAACAGCTAAAGGTTTCCAAGTCAGGTCCTTGTGGAGACAGTTATTTTGCAATCACAAATTTCAGGAAATCCAGAGAAAGAGACATGAAATCAAGGCCAAGTGAGGTCAAATGATTCATGTAGCTGGTCAGCTCCTGAGCTGGAAGCAAGTTGCAGATCCTGAAATATTAATTCCACTGCCCAGCTCCCTAGACTACAGTTAGTTTTTTGCAGCTCTGATTGTGCTTTCTTGGTGAATAATAAAGTCATTTAAAATAAAAATGTATGTTCACCAGTGTTGGTCTGTTCTGGTTTTGTAAGTCACTTTGAACAACTTTCTGCATTTTATTGTTGTCAGATCAGGTGAAAGTAATGCGACTGCTGCATTAAAAAATGATGCTTTTTTCCAACACAAACCCAGAAGTGCATGAGTGGCTTTTAAAAAAAAAAAAAAAAAAAAAAAAGTAAGTTAGGGCTACAGCTCAGGAAAACACTTTGTCTTGTCCTCTCCCTGATAGATGACTTGTCTAGATCCACCTTTGCCCTGTTGTGCCTTAAAAGAAAAAGAAAGCCTTAGGAAAGGTAGGTCTCTGACAATATCCTTTTTTTTTAATAGCAACCTTATAAATAACAGTCTATGACTAAGATTCACAATTAATTGTGGAGAAATCAAAGGCAATGAGATAAAAGAGAGTTGAAATATTTAAGGAAGTGGCCATTGACTTGTTATGAATTAGCCACGGCGAAGTTGCAGAGTAGCTTTCTTGAACACCCACCAATTTGCTAGACACAATATCTTGTTATAGAGAAACAGTTATATTCAAGGGCAAGAATTTACTGTTGGTCTGATTAAAGTTACTATTAGTCCAATTGTTACAACTCATAGTTCAAATCATATACAGTTAAAGTGCGATATAATCAAACATTTTCCTCTCAACTGCTTTTTTTCTGGTTTTATACTCATGCTCCTAAGGCTTTCATCTGGAGCAGGAGGAATGGTTCTACAAGTCATCAGTATCACTAGTCCTTTGCCAGGAAGAATGCAACACTGATGGTGATCATGTCTTACTCCTGGCTCCAAAATTTGCTTGGGGGCATTTCTAGATGTTTGATAACATTCTTTACACCTTAATATTTCTTTACTGGTCTATATGCCTGAATATACTTTATATGGTTTATTTTATATAGGCTGAATATTCCTTTGCTCTAAAGTTCACTTTAGCCAGCTCCCAGTATTGCATCCCTTTGGTGATCAGAAATCATGCACTAGTAAGCTGTCAGTACCTCATAGCATCCTGGGCCAATACTTTTAAGACCTCTTCTCATTCTGTGCTTTTACTCTATGCTGCATTTTATTCTGAGCTCATAGGTTCACTCTACAGCAAATAACTCTTTGAAATTATTAAATACAAAAGTACATATATTTACATATTTATATATAGTTATACCACACAATTATACAAAACTAAGCAAAGCAAGTTAGATAATAGTCACCTGATCGTTAGGTTATTTCTTTTACGGCTAAACCAGCCAAAACATATCTCCATTCTGGCCAAGACAGATCCAGAGAATAGCTGGCAGGTCCTGAGGCCTGTGTTATCCTGGCACTAGGCCTCTTACAAATAGTGGCATCTCCAAACTTACTACCTCCAATTCTACAATCCCTGGAAAGTTTTCAAAGGGAAATCACAATCAGAAACTACGAATGAACTGTCTCCTACAATTCCAAATATTTCTGGAAAAGTAATCACCTCTGAAAAAAAGGAGAGGATGACCTTGACGTTTCTGTTGGGTCTGAGTTACCAGAGAAATAGTAACCAACGACAGAACTATAATTTGTAAGCATTTGCCAGAAATATGTTTTCATCCTTCTTATTTCTTCAAGTTATATTTACAATATGACATGTTCACTACATGTGTTGGTTTTCAGATCCTTACCCCCAGCTGAAAAGTTCTTAGCTTTCTGGTGTGTAACTGCTCCTATGTGTTAGATGATTCAGACTCACTAAAAAAAACCCCAACCAACCAACCAACCAACCAACCAAACACAAGCAGTCTGCAACAGTTATTGCAACAGGATTGTAACATTTATTTTCCATTGTTATTAGAGAGTGGTAGAGACAATGAGGACCTAATGATTAGAGAGCAAATCTTGTAAAAAAGATACACAAAGCAAAATCTTGGAACACCAGAAATCCAATGAAAGATCTATTTGACTGATGCTTTTTTTTTTGTTTTTTTTTTTTTTTTTCCTGTCCAAGGAAAGAACTTCATACTTCAAGTCATTGTGGGGACAATCAAAATGTACCAATAGCTTCAGACCACTTATGAATTAAAAATATCCTTGAGGATGAAGCAGAACTTTGCAGTCTGTTAGTAAAGTTGTTACCATGCATTAGGCCTGAGTAGCAGAGTAAACATAAAGGACTAGTACTTCTGCACACTGAAATTTTTTTTTTAACTTTTCCTTGCAGTGTTCAGGACATAAATTGACTGTTTCTGACATTTCACATTTTTTGCTTTACTCCAAAGATGATACAGAACAATATTAGCTTTCCAGGTTTCTTCTCCTTATTGATTTACTGGCTTGTAGGATTCTGACAGGTGTGCACTTTTTGCTTTGAGCATTTTCTTGATGTTCCTTTTTGTGTGTTCCTTTAAAAAAAAAAAAAAAGGAATAGAACAGGAGGGAACCAAAAACTCAGCAAGCAGGTGGAAATGCTACTGTGGAATGCAGTTTCAAACACAATCAGAAATAGATCTTACCAGGAGTTCTACAACTTAAGCTGAAATAAAAGAATAATTTGAACCTTCATTTTTCCTTTGCAGGGCTCAAAATAACCTTATAGACACCTACCTACATTTCTGTTTCAGAGACCTGGGACATAATAGATGCTTTCTGTCATCTTGTTCTCTTAGTGTGGCATGTTATAGACACTTTACTGTAGCTCTTAAGCTCAGGATAGGCTGCTGGGAAGAGTTTTGTAACCCTTACTAGGGAGCTGATAATGGGAAAGATGTTTCTAAGGTAGATATACCCAGAATGGTTACGTACAGATGATCTGATCTCATATTCCTGTTGGGTTTTAATATTATTACTATTTCTATTTTAAGGAATTTTACATCTGAAGTCTGACAATTTAAAAAAGTTTAAGAATCGATATTCTTGCTTACAGCAATTGTTTAATGAAGAGATAATCAAATGTTGATGCCAGTTTGCACAGAAAAAAATAAAAAGAAGACAGAAGTCCTGTTGGCTCTCAGAGTGGACCTCGACCACCTTCACATCTCCTTGGGGAGCAAGACAGTAGGGTGCAAGCAGTCCAGGAGTTTCTGGCATGCCAGATGTTTGATGAACAAATTGGATGAGCCAGTTACAGGGCCTAATTACTGGCCTAATCCCGTGGGCTGGGTAGGAGGTATTCTACCTAAAGCAGAAAAAGATCAATGTTTATATAGGTAGACTGCAAAATGGACGAGAAACTGACTGGACCACTGGGATCAACGGGTTATGGCCTACATTTTACCAGTGTCCAGACTAGTGTAATTACTTTGTGGATGTTACTAAGCTTAATATTGCTTATTGTCTTCAAGAATTTCCTGGGTAATAGCACGGAGCACACTTTCAGCAACTGGACAACCCCAAGCTGGGAGGAACACTCAATATGAAGGGTAGGGATGCCCTCAAAAGGCACCTGATGAAGCTAGAGGCACAGGTGGTAATATGATGAAATGGTAGGGAAACGTTACTCTGTGATTGATCGTAGGTGTCCTGCTCTGTCAAAGGTCACGTACTCATGAATGATAGAATTAATTTGTTAAAATGTGCATTAAAAAAACAACAACAACCAAAACAAGAGGTGTCCAAATACCACTCATAAACTGGAAGATGTAGCACCTGTTTGAGTGTGGAGTTTCACATACTAATGTGATACTCACTGTCATCTATTTTGCTTAGCTGACTCAGAAGGGAAAGCAACATGTTAGTCAATTTAACTCTAGCAATAATTTTCACCAAATGTAATAGTTACATCCACCAATATTCTATGTGGGAGAATGGAAAGGGACACAATAAGTAGCATAGCCATCTGCTTATCTAGAAAGCTGTTAGTACACAGATGAGCTCCAAGTATAGGCTTTCTGTTTGGTTGTTTGATGGTTTAAGAAGTGCAAACAACTTTTTGCCAACACTGTAATATGCATATGTAGGTAGAGAAAGCATACAAACCCTGTTTTCTTAGATAAATATCATGGTCCTAAAACCAACAATTCTTGCCTATTTCTTTGTTTGATCACAGTTAGAAGCAATAAATATAAGAGAATTTCCTGACTCCCTGGGAACTTAACATTCCCTGCCATTTTTCAGATGTTGGCATACCCTAAAAAAGTTAGATCAAATACAGGTATACCTGAAGGACTTTTTGTACTCCTTACCTTCTTAATACTATCTCTCATAGTAGTTGCTGAAGGGAACCCCTACAGCTTGTACTTTAGAGAAGAATACAGGAGGACAAGAAAGGAAACAAAAATCACGGTACTCAAAACCAAAATCAGAAATTAAGTCACAAATATTTTTTTATAACAAAGGTAAAATTTAGAGAGTACTCTACGGCACAAATATCAATTTTATTTCCTCTGGGACTGTTTTAAAATGACAGTATACCTCTAACCCATACTCTGATCTTTCAAAAGTACATATGTGGCAATAGTGTAAACACAGGAAAACATCAGTTTCTGATAGAACAATTATTTTCTTCAATGCTATCTACACTTCAAGTTTTTAAGTTAAATCTTTGAACACATTCCAGGCAACAGTCCAGCTCAATTTGACATTATAGCGTTCAAAAGACTTCCTTCTTCTAGTCTCAGATGCCTTTTTTTACTGTGTATGCTTCCTCATCAAAAAAGCTAATTATCCAATTTACAACACATGTTTTAAACCCTTACCACCTGAAACCGATAAGCTAAAACCCCAATGCATACTTTACCCTACCCTATGCAAAACAAGTAGGAAATAAAGAAGTACCTACTGGTTTTTTTAAAAGGTATTTTTATTTTTACTGAAACAGACTTTTCAGCTTTGAGCAATAAATCACCCACATTGTGAGAAACCAACTTAGAAAAGTCCTTAAAATAATGTCATTTTGGGGATATTTGTGGTGATTTTTTTTTAAGTATGGAGCTATTTACTCAGGATAACTTTTCATGCAGGTTTGCTTAGACTAGTGGATGGAAAAAAAAAATCACTAAACAGTCGTAGTGTTTGAAATTCTGAGTGTCCGTAGAAGCACACGGGCTCAGGAAGATTATACCCATACGCTTTGACACTAGGCAGTTTTATAGACTGTTATAGAATCATAGAATCATAGAATGGTTTGGGTTGGAAAGGACCTTAAAGATCATCGAGTTCCAACACCCTGCCATGGGCAGGGACACCTTCCACTAGACCAGGTTGCTCAAAGCCTCATCCAGCCTGGCCTTGAACACCTCCAGGGATGGGGCATCCACAACCTCCCTGAGAAACCTGTTCCAGTGCCTCACCACCCTCACAGTCAAAAATTTCTTCCTAATGTCTAGTCTAAATTTACCCTCTTTTAGCTTATACCCGTTACCCCTCGTTCTACTATTGAATAGTATTGTTTCAATAGTATTACTGTTATACTATTGAAACAATTCTGAAAATATTTGCTCAACACTTTTAAGATTGTGTTATTCTGCATTGCTAGACTAGACTAAAAACTTTATTAAGAACCCTATCAGTTGTTTCTGTACCTCATTGCAAAGCACCAGAGTAAAGCGGCAGGACTAAACTCTTTGGTTTTGAACCATTACACTAATACGTCTTCACTGTTGCAGTATGCTATTTAAAATGTTGAAAGCTCTCATCAACTGGACTTATTTTGCAAAGTTATTGAGACAATCCTAATAAATTATAGCTACGTATGTTGGCTTTATTTATTTATTTATTTTTCTGCTGATTGCAGAAAATAGTTTTTCACCTGTTTGTGTAGTAAATTTTTATTGCTTTACAAGAGAACCAAAGTGCCAGTGCTTACTGAGAATTACTGCACAAGCAGCTTCCACTAAGTAGAAGATTATATACATCCTTTCATGCTCCTTTATTAACTTAAATGCTGATTATTGTGGTTCTTTTTCATTTTTTAATTTCTTTTTACTTTTTTTTTTAAGTTAAGATGGTTCATACGGGTTCAAGTCCTAGCATGTAGAGCATAGATGTGCTACTCTAGGGTCTACTTTATATACTACAGAGCTTATTGGTGGGAAAATCCTGATATCCAGGATTAGCTTCACACTGCGATTAACTTTTCAGAGGCAGCAGGATGGGATTTTTAATTCTAGGTTTTAATAAGTTTGTGTCAGTTATCAGTTGAACACTTTGGTTAGAAATACACTATTCTCACATGAAATGTCTTTATTCTACATTCTCTTCTTTTTTTTCAGCTCCTTATAAACCAGTTCTGCAAATAATTCTATCTTAAATAATTGATTTCAAAATAGGCTCATACAAGGCTTCCAAACTTTATAAAAATAAATATAAAATAATAACAAATAAAAAATATCTGTTATTTACCTTTCCAAGTGATTTTTCTGTCGAATCACATATAACTGTCAACGCAGCATCCACTGTTAAACAAATCAATCTTGTTTGTGGCTCACCTATATAGGTTCAGCTGGGGGAGAAGAGGAGAAAAACTGTAAATAATAAGGATCCAGAAGTAACTGAGGGCCTTGCCTCAGTTTTGGGAAATGTTTAGCTTACAGGTCATTAGTGACTTTGGGACACTAGAGAAATAAGACAATCATGCTCAAAAAATGTCGTTATACAGTTCTAAGGGTTGACTTTTGAATCCCAAGCTGACCAGACACCATCCAACAACAGACTGGAGCACTGAGTCTATAAAAGGTGACTGTCCTCTGGTTTTGAGATAGTGAATTTATTTTTTGTTTTTATTACTATTCTGTATGCGATAGGCTAAAGTATTTGATGCTTTACATTGATACTCTTCTTGAAACTGGTATGGATCCATTGTAGAACTCCTAAGGCCTATATAATCCTGGGTTGTCCCATGTAGCTGTGTTATTTTGTCTCAGAAATGCCCATCGATTCAGTTTGATTGAAGGATATTCAAACTCACATACTCTTTTTTTTTTTTTCTCTGCCTATCCCATTGTAAGAGCAACATCTGTCTGCCTCATGAACTGCTTTTAGTTGCACTTATTAAAAATGCAGCCATAGTAAAGCTAACTGTAAAAACGAATTGATAGTCAGGATACTGAGCTACACCCTTCAACAGCTGATAATTTTTTACTTTACTGCATACACAGACAATAGCGGCTTCTGTGTAAGGGTCCAGGAAAGCTTAAAGAGTTCACCAAAACTTCTGTGCAAACTGATACCCAAAGCAGCTTAAAGAATCATGTAGTATGCTCTGCTGCAGCAAACGCTAGTGGGAAGGTGGCAACAGAAGTGTGGCACATGTAGGCATCTGCACGGGAGATGTTCCGCTCCTGTCACTCTGGTCCATGAGTATGTATGTATGTACGAATAAACAGATAGTTGCAGAGTATCACGTGAATTTTCCCACCATCCCATGAGCTGTCCAGATGCCAGCCATCTGTAGATATAGAAACCATATTGCCATTCAAGCAGAGAAATAAATCATTATTAGGAAGAAAGTATGCTAACTTGGTCTAAACTCAGCTCCAGTATGCAGCTCTGCTCCAGAATCATAACTGGCTTACGTGTGCCTTGACATATCTACACCTGCGTGCTTGCACCCCTCTGCAGAGAAGTGCTCTAATATTAGCCTAGCCCTGCCTAATTCTGTGAGGATTATTTTACTATTAGCGGTGAAATTCAAAAGAACAGCTTCTCAGGGAAACAGGTATTAGTATTTTGTGAGTTAACTCTTCTAACAGCATCCAATAACACTGCAAATTGCAGAAGTGGACCTTCTATTATAAATCACTATTTTCTTCAAGTGGTGCTCTGTTTTCTAATTAATTGGTCGTATAAAACTTATAGAAACCCAGGGCCAGAAATTGCTGAAAATTAAGAGAGAGTAGTTGCGCACTTCAAACCAGCCATGACGGAACAGACGTTAAATTCTGCCTTTGAGCACTACTCTTGTTGGGCAGACTATAGCCTGAAAACATTCACTTTATGAAATAAACTTCAGCTATTATTGCTATAAATTAAGCATTCTGAAATACTGCACAAATTGACAAATCAAAGAAAGAGAGAATATTACTTTAAAAGATGTCTAAGAAAAAAGAATAAAGGAGGGGTTCTTAAAAAAAAAAAAAAAAGGAAAGAATAAAAGAGTTTATGGGCCATGGAGCTTTCTTTGTTTCTCCACTATGGCTGATCTCCTGCTGCCCAGGGGCTGTAGTGGTTTCTGTAGGAGAGCCAGAGGCCAGATAAAGGGAACTTTAAATGAAATAACCAGCTTCCCCTTAAAGGAGGCAGAGCTTACGTGTAGCAACAAGTACCCATCTCATCCTCCCTTTTGGTAACGAGGTTAGCGCTTAAGAGAAGTGCCTTGCTCTGAGCAGCACTGTCCATAAGGAATGCAGATGCACATTCCTACAGCACTAGGATGTGCATGGCAGTGACTTGTTGCCAGACTCATCCTATAAAGCAACAGACTTCATAAATTAAGGATACTTGTTTGTGGGGAGGAGGAGCCTACTTTCTGCATGATGGGAATATATTTCTGTTCTATATGAAAAAACCTTTGCTGTGTTTTCAAGCACTACAGGAACACGTTTTGGACTATTTCTCAAAGAAAAATAATGAGATTTGTTCTTTCTGCATACAGTGTTTTGTCCACAAAAAAAAGGCTAGAGAACAAAAGCAGAGATTATTTAGCCTGGTGACCTCACGCTGTCTGAAGACTATGTGGTTTTCTGAATAAACTTCACTGCCTACATGGGGGTTTGCCTGGCTGACAGTAAGTTAGGCTTGATTGATCTTAAAAAAAAAAAAAAAAAAAAAAAAAAAAAGTAGTGCTCAAAAAGCTAAATTGATAGCCAGAAGGAACATAGTTCCAGACTGAACTGCCCTAAAGCATGATGAGCTTTGCTTGTACTGTCTAAGGGGAATAAAACCTTTCCAAAAACCTTTCCAAAATACTCCAAAACGCCACGTAAGGCAATTCTGATATAGGCTGCCATGCAGTTTGCACCCTTGCAAAATTGTACATGAAAGGTCCATGAAAGGTTGCTTGGCTGATATCCCAGGGCAGATACTTGGCACCAAGTAGGAATGACAAATTCTGGTTGTTCAGTATGTGACAGGATTTTTATCACCAGCTATCACAGCTGATAGCACTTAGTTTCATTGAAATGACTCTTCTTTTTATTCATGTTTTCCTTAGTAGAGGTTTCTGGGGTGAGATGTTTTACAGCTATTATATTGGTTCCACATAGATATATAATATGTATATGTCTTCCTAATGAAAATTTGAGACAATGTCATGACATTCATTTGAGTTTGTCAGGTATGATGGGATTACAGTATGAGCCCAGAGAAGAGCAAGCCAGTCTTAGACCATGTTAATGGTTATTTTGGTGTTTCTCTTCCACTCATTCTAAGCTTTCAAGTGTTAGCTTCAATATTAACTTCCTCCTTGATTGCCATCTTATCATTTCAATTGGCAATGTTTTTCAAAGACATTAATATTTCTCTTCTGTTACATATTAACATCCATCTGTAGGAAGCAGCTGTTAAAGTAGTATTTTCATTTCCTTCTTAAAAATACGCTAAATAGATTTTAAAAATAAAAGTTTTTTAAGGACAAATTGTTGAAATCTCAAACATTTCCAAATTTTAAATTACATACTAAATATTTTTTGTATTTCTGGGATTTTCTTTAATGTTTTGATAAGAAAAACAGGAAAAAAGATCTCTAGATATGAAAAAAATTCTTCAGGAAAATATTATTTTGTAATACAAAAAGCTTTTTTTTCTTTCTAGTTATGTATGAAGTCTTAGCATATATCTATACATTATTATTTTTCCTCTGAAAATTTTGTTGCTGTTCAGTGATAATCTCTCTGACTTTGAGATTTTGCAACATTTGTTTGTACTTTGTTTTGCTGAACTCCATGAGGTTCCTGTCAGCTGTTTTCTCCAGCCTATTGAGGTCCCTCTGCATAGCAGCAGAACCCTTTGGCATATCAGTCACTCCTTCCAGCTTTTTGTCATCCACAAAATTGCTGAGGGTACACTCTGCTCCATCACCCAGATTATTAATTAAGATGTTCAACAGGACTGGATCCAGCATTGACCCCTGGGATACACTGCTAGTTACTGACCTCTGGCTAGACTTTACATGACTGATCACCATGTTTTGGGCTCAGATACTCAGCCAGTTTTCAATACACCTCTCTGCTCATCCAGCCCATACATCATCAGCTTCTCTGTGAGGATCTTATGGGTGACAGAGGAAAAATTCTTTCTGAAGTCTAGGTATGCAATATCTACTGCTCTCCCCTTGTCTACCCAGCCAGTCATTTCATTGCAGAAGGTTGGTCAAACATGGCTTCCCCTTTGTGAATCCTTGATGAGTACTCCCAGTCACTTTCTTGTCCTTCACGTGACTGGAAAAGGTTTCCAAGACTAGTTGTTCCAGGATTTTACTTTTTGTTTTTGCTCTGTGTTCTACTGTACTTAAATGCCAGTCTCACAGTAAAATCTTATACAAGTCAACTTTCTGACCTCTATAAGACTACTAGTGACACTGAGACAATCTTGATTGATTTTGCTGTCTGTAAAACAAGCTAAAAAACATTTTACTGCTTCATATGGAACAGAACAACTTCATTTTAAATTGGCTCCTGAATTAAAATTATTCTGTAAAATTCTTTTTTTTTCTTTTTTTCTGACACATCTAGGCAAGTGGAACAGCTTTATCAGCCTTGCATCAGTTAATTTATTGTATAATTTGACCAAACTGCATGTTCAAATAGGGCATAATAAAAAAAAAAAAGGTATATTTGGAAAACACTTTTCTGTAGCTGCTAGATTTTAGAAGTGTAATATTCCAAGCTTAACAGAATTCTGGAAAATTACCTGGGATTTCAAAGAAAGAAAATAATTAGCTCTAACTTGGCATTTATTGAAATGTCTTTCTAGTCTTTTATAAAGGCGTTGATTTTATAGACTGGCTTCCAAATTAATTTTGGCAATAAATCGTTAGCACCAAATTCTAAACATGAGAACCAAGAAGCAACATCACTATTTACAGAGAAACTGGGCAATTTCCAGTAATTTATTTACAAATTTTAGATATGTAATTTGATGGAAGGCTTGTCAATGTTCACTTTTCATATCAAATACTGACTTCCATTAAAATTGTCTATTTTGGAGTGCTTCATTTTTTGCTATCCATCATCACAAGTAATGAAGGCAGAGAGAAGGGTATTTTTACGGAGTGGGTGGTGCGTGATGTTTTGTTTTGTTTTGTTTTGTTCTGGTTTTCTCTCCTGACTTCCAATAAATGACACGTGACACTTGGAGACAGTCGTAACTATAAAGATATCTTTGTTGGCACCTCTAAAATTACTGTGTAATGGGTAGCAGTATAACTATTGGAGGATTAAACTGTCATGTATTGTTTTGTCTTTTTTCCTCCATTTTTTTGCTACTTTAAGCAGTTTTTAGGCACATATTTTATTTTCTGAGGCAAAGAAGGCCTTTTTATACTTCAACATAAAAAGTACCAATTAATAAAAAACTGTTGTATTTATTCAGCTTGAATAATAGCTGGCAAAACTGTCAGCTACGTGTTTACTGCATGTATTTTTTAGAAGTCAGAAAATACAGCTTGAATTTCATATGCCTGGTGGCATATATGTATTTGGTGGTTAGAGGGGGCAAAACAATAAAAAAAGCCTTCTGACTCAAAGATTGATGGAATCTAATACAGGAATCACAGATAAAAAACAAAAGTGGGAGTCAGCAATGCCAACTTTTTTTGTCAGTGTTTAGTGTCCTTGTCGCTCAGATCTGAATGTCTGAAATGGCTTCTAATATAAAAGAGTTTGCGACACACAAATTTTGTTTTCTATACCATCACTGTAGCTATACAAGAAAGAATTACACAAAATGTAAAAAGCCTACTTGTTTTCTCTCATTAGTAAATTTTCAGCTGTATATTTACCTCTTTGACTGGAGGATTTTTGCCTGCTGGTTTTGCTTCTTTTATTCACTATAAAGAATTCAGTTTAGACAGGGAACACAGCTCTTCAATAAAACTTTAATACTCACTTGTCGTAGTTTAGAAAAGGCACAGGGACAGTCCTTTGTTAAACACCTGGTGGGCTGAGGCAGGGACAGGGAGGGTTTCACTCACCACTTAGGGTCACGGGCAAGAAACCGACACGACTTGAGAAGAACAAAAAAAAACCAAATTAGTTTATTAACTATTTACAACAAGAAGCAGGCTAATGAGAGAGAAACCACATCTTAAAGGCACTTCTCCCCCACCCCTCCCTTCTTCCCAAAGCCCAAAGGCTTTGTTTGGACCTTCTCCCTCCCCGGCGGCACAGGGGGGCAGGGAATGGGGACTGCAGTCAGTCCGCCACTCCTTCCTCCTCAGGGGAGGACTCCTCACAGTCTTTCCTGGCTCCAGCATGGGGTCCCTTCTCACGGGAGAGTCCTTCTCAAAAACTGCTCTGGCCTGAGTCCCTTTCCACATGGGTCCACAGTCCCCCGACGATTGCCCAGCTCCGGTGTGGACTTCTCCGAAATTCCTATGTGGGGTCCTCCATGGCTGCATCTTCTCATGGGCTGTACCAAGGGACAAACCGTGTGTCACCATGAATCTTCACCACGCTGCAGGGGATATTCCGGGGGCACTTCACTCCTTGTTGTTTCTCTTCCCTTCTCTGACTGAATATCTGAGTAGCCATTCCTCTCAAAACCCTGCTTCCCTCTCTGCCACAGCTCTTTCATCGGCTCCCAAGGAAACAGATTCTCAGACGACCCATGGCAGAGGCTTGGGCTACAGCAGGTCAGTTCACAGAAGCCAAGCAGGTGACTGGACAGCTGGACTGGCCCACCCGAGCCGGGCCCTGCTCAGGGCTGTGCCAACCCCATTCTTCCGTGCCCCCTCTTAAATATGTGATTCGCAGAGGCGCCAACTGGCTCAGCCCTGGCCTGGGGTGGGTCCAGCCTGAAGCTGGGGAAACTTCCAGTCGCTTCTCACAGGGGCTAGATCGGTGGTACTCCTTCCCCCACTCCCCCTCCCGGTTACTAAACCCTTGGAGCCAGGGGGTGGGGTCACTTACAGTCACTTACAGGAGCCACCACTGCAGCCCCTCCCTTGCTGCCAGCAGAGCTGGAGGCCAGGGAAACCTTTAGCAGCTACTTACAGGAGCCATTACTGTGGCACCTCCCTGCTACCAGACAAATTCAGCACACAAAACCACAACACCACTATTGCAAATAATCCAGTAAAGTCAAAGATTATTTTATATACTTCTCTTTCACCTGTTACCTGAGCAGTTAACCTGAGTTACTACTGCTTTTTTTCCAGTAGGTCAGACTTTTAAAATTTCAGGTTAGCTTGTGATGAATCTAAACCTAAATTTAAAGTTTTCATTTCAGCAAGTTTAGCAATTTTATGTTAAAATTCTAGTGTCTTTTTTTTTTATGTTATTGCCATGTTTTTATAATAGAGTTTAATAGAAATAATATTTTCTCCCTTTTTTCTCCAACTTCATTTTTTTTTTCAGTCCTCATGCTGTGATTCTCTGGTTGTTCATGTTTACCTCAAGCATATTACTTGCAAGACTAGATAAGAGAATGAGAAAGATCTCCGTAACTCACAGCTTAAGCTGTTTCTGAATGTTAGTTAAGACAAAACTCCAAAATAATATAAGATCTCAGAACTAGGTCTCTTAGCGTGTAGGTTGCAAGCCTGAATGGATTTAGACAAGAAGTGATGACACAACTTCCACTCAGCTGCCTGTAGCTCAGAGATGTAAACATAATCTATAATGTCCTGCACATATGTGTGATCTACAGCGTCTTGAGGAATAAACATAGGAATTTCATGGGATCCTCCTGCCTGAAGCTGGCCATGTAACAAGTTTTCAAGACATAATAGATGCATGACTGAACCATGGTGATGAGGTATGACTCATTTAGTCAGAGTGAAAAATAAGGCTTATTTGGTTTTATATAAAATTACCATTATGTGGTCCGAACTCTGTGGCTGGAAGTTCTCCCCAAGTCTGCCTCTTAAGCTTTATTTCTGTCCAGCCAGTGTGGGTAAATGTAAACTCAGCCTCAAGCACAGTCTTGAAGGTAACATAGACCTGGCCTTCAAAAAGAAAATATTGATACATATGGGAATATTGTAAAAAGCTATAAAAGAATGAGACCATAGGGGTGGTAAATACAGCTGAATAGGTGGTAGTTCTGCAATATTTTCTGGTTTTCCATTACTTTTAATGTTCATTGCCTTTTTCCTAAAGAGAATTAGGAACAAAATAATTATTTTAACTTTTTTTTTTTAATAGGAGCTGTTATCTTGTGTCCATTTTAGCAGTTTGTCTATGATTGTATTCTAACAAAGCACCCTGATATACTAGTTTCACTGGAGATAAAAGCAAGCAAACAAAAAGGATTCAAAAAACCCAAACCAAACAAGCAAAGACTGAATTTATTTCAAAGTTCAGCATATGCTTATGTTCTTTTTCTAGTGGTGAATGTATATTTACTGAGAAAATCAGATAGGTGTGAATTATTGGAAGGAACACTTAAATGTAAACTAAAATTAGTTTTGAGCAGAAGACTAGAGGCATAGTGTTATTAAAGGAATTGCAACTCTTTGTTGGACTCAGGAGACCAAGTCCCAAATCCCTTTGAATTTGGAATTTTAAAAAGTCTGGGGGAAGGGAAGGAAATTAAAATATTAGAAGGAACACTAATCTGATATTGTTCAATATTTTGCTACAGCTAAAGGAAGGCCCTCTGGCTGAAGCATTACTTCTAATCCCTTTCTTGACTGTATTTTATTAATGTATCCTTTTGCATCACAGTGTGAAGGGACATAGAGCTTTTATCTTTTATTTAAAAATTAATGAGGAGTATATTACTTTACTAGGAAAGGACATACTAAGAAATTATTTTTCCTTGGAAAAGGAAACAAAGGTTTGTAAATAGGTTTGATTTTTGGTTCTGGATCTTCCTGGCTCCTTAGACTACCTTTGACAAATTATTTAAAGTGCCTGTGCTGCAGTTTGTGCATTTATATGTTGTACTGATATTTGCAAATTAACCTTCATTAAATTATACATACTGGTAGTGAAAATTCGATATAATAACATAATTTTTTAACTAATCAGAGCCTCTTGCCTACATAGCCATCATTCAGTTCAGATGTGCTGAAACAATATCTTGTAGCTAGAATACATTGCCATCTAAAAATTTTAAACAATGTTTGGTAATTTGAAGTGAATGAGTCTCCAGCTGAACCTGAAACAAACTAATTTTTTTCTATAAAGGTTCAGTCTTGGAATATGCCTACCACTTCATATGACACTTCTTTCACTGCTGGTTAAAAATGTAGGGATTTTCCCACACACTAGCCCCTGGGAAGTACCTCAGAGCATCATAGCTCTAACAAAAAGAAACCTTATCATATGAGATGTGCTCAAAGCTGGCTGAAGTTCAGTGTCCATCCCATGAAAATTAACCAGATCTTCTCTAAACTTATAGAGTGACTTTTGATACAGTAGCTGCAGAGGTCTTTCTCCTGTGGTACCAAGTGTTTGTGAACCCTCTGCACTTTCCTGCAGACAGCTGAGAACCTAGGACTTTACGTGTGAAATGAGGAGTCAGCAGTCTGTCACTCTCACCTTCCCTCCTATCACCCTTTCCCAAAGATAGTGTTCTTGCCAAAGTCTCAACAAGCACTTTGTGAATTTCTCAGGACCATTAGACATTCATTAAAAGTATGCTGATTGAACAAATAAACTGCTTATTTCTATCAAATGGAGCATTCTATTCTGAACGATGTAAATACAAGACAATCTATTCAACTCAGCAACTCACTATGGTCTTCATTGCAACAGAATTTGGGGCAATTAAATTTAAGGAAGATAATTCTAACCTATGTAATTAAAGTAGCCAATATGTAATAACCATAGGATAACAAAGCAAATACATAAGAAAAAACAAAAACAAACAGAACAGTTACTTGGGAAGACAAAATGCCACAATTCTGAACATGTCTCCGCATTCGTTCTTCTTCCCCCAGCTTTGTATGCTGAGTGTGACATCACATGGTATGGAATATCCCTTTGGTCTGTTGGGGTCAGCAGTCCCAGCTTGCCCCTTCCCAGCTTCTTGTGCACCCTTAGCCTACTTGGTGGTGGGGTGGTGTGAGAAACAGAAAGGGCCTTGGCTCTTTGTAAGTGCTGCTCAGAATAATGAAAACATGTCTGCATTATCAACACTGTTTCCAGCACAAATCTAAACATAGCACCATACTAGCTGCTACGAAGAAAATTAACTATAACTCAGTCAAAAGCAGAACAGTTCATCACCCCCAAAAAGATCAGACAGATTATTCTTTCCATATGATTTGTCTGTTTTAATTTCTGCAGTTGTAACTATACTGCTCTTCATTCACTCACCAGAAAACTGATAGATCACCAAAAGTTGTCCAAACTGTTTTATTTGTGTGGAAATGGAATTAATAACAAAGAAATGTAGGAATGGTACATACTCATCCCATCAGCAGATATGGAGTCGTGCCATGGGTGAAATCAGATTTGATAGCTTCAAAATAGACATTACAGTGTAGATGAAGCCTAGCACTAGAGATTCAGCAATCTCTTACAATTTAACAGAACTCATATCCATTTACTTAATTTCATCACGAGTTTCCACTTTAACAGAGTTAAATTATAAGTTCCCAGTTTTTCCTCAAGTGAGGGCGATAGCCCCTAATTACCACCAAGATTAAAAGAAAGATGCTCATTAACAAGGTCCGTTGGTATCTGGAATGTCTGATTGAATTGTACTGAAAATAAAAAAAAAATCCAACAGAGATTTATTCAAAGTATTTTGTACAACTTAGTACCTTTTCATCAGCTCCTTGGGAAAATAATAATAACAGTAATAAAAATATTTTACAGAATCACAGAATCACAGAATTATAAGGTTGGAAAAGACCTAGAAGATCATCCAGTCCAACCATATCCAATACTTCCCAACTAAATCATATCCCTCAACACAATATCCAGACGTTTCTTGAACACCCCCATGGTCGGTGACTCCAGCACCTCCCTGGGCAGTGCATTCCAGTGCCTGACTACCCTTCCCGAGAAGTAATATTTCCTAATGTCCAGCCTGAATCTCCCCTGGCACAATTCGAAACCATTGCCTCTAGTTCTATCACTGTCTACACGAGAGAAAAGGCCAACCCCTAGCTCACCACAACCTCCCTTCAGGAAGTTGTAGAGAGCACATTTTAACTATATTCTCTGTCTGCACAGTAATTTTTTTCACCCAATTATATATGGTACATACTTATGTTCACTGACTGACCCCAAAATTATAAAATGCAGTCATGTAATTTCTCAACCTCGTTCAGAATGGTTTTGTTCTTTTTATCAAGCTGTCTAGTGTCGAATGTCTGAAAATTGTTGTTTTCTAGTCTATTGGCAAAAAAAATTATAGGTTTTTATTCTTGTATATAAAGGTAAGAAAGTGCTGGAAATCTATTTTAAAAATACTATAATCATATTGGTTTATCACGGTTCTTATTAATCTAGATGTTCTTTTTATTTATTATTCTTTCTTTTCTGAGTTCGTGCTTCAAAAAAATTGCAATTTATTGCTCAAAGAAAATTGATCTTTCAATTTTCATGTTTATTTGTTTTATTTTTATCTTCATTAAATAGTAAACCATGTGGAGTCATCTGACTCTTCTAGGTTATTTTACTCATCTCTTTCTACCCAGCATGAAACACAGCAGGGTTTACACAATAAATTGAATTCCAGGAGAGGCTTAATCTTTCTTTTCTTGCTCATGTTGTTTTTTGTACTTTCTGATTATGTAAGTATTATAGATATTTTTTCCCTTAGGATTTTCTCTCCGTTTGAAAAGGGAAATATTGCTTAAGTTCCTTCTGAGAATACACCTGAGAAAAGTCTGTGTCTTTGACATATGTTTAATTCAACCCTTTACTTAAAGACATATCTTACAAAGATAAATCTTTTATAACCACTGCTGAAAAGCATCTAACTGAAAAAAATTATGAAACCAGCTGAACCAGTCTTCCTCTGCACTCCTTGGACACCGGTAGTTTGATATACTGTTTCAAGACTGTGTTTATATTATATGTGTTATAGTATACGAGAAAATGGATAGCAAGCAGGTTTTAGGTACCAGGAATTCAGAGAAGATCACTGGCCTTTCTAATCCAGGGTATTTAATCCATTTGCAATACACCTTTCTTTTGTTTGTGAAGTAGATTTATTCCATTGTTCAGGATGCACAAGGACAAACACATGCTTCATTATGCTACTGGCAGTCTGGTGAAGACAATCGTGAACAGGCAAAGCCTTTCTTGAATGGCTCAAAAGATGTCAGCGAGAATTTTACCAGAACAGAAACTCAGCAATGAGTTTAGGGGTGGAACACGAATTTTGAAGACATTATAGAGGTATTTTTCAAATGTGGAAAACCAGCAAAAATTCCAAGGAATTAAAACTTCCAAACAAAGATCCCATTTTATGCTTTCAAAGTGATTTTTCAAAAATTTTTATTGAAGACTTAATCTTCAGAATCCTTCTAAAATAATTTACTTTCTTACACTCCTCATAAATGCAAGGACTTCACCCATGAACAATATTAACCATTCAAACACATATATGTTCATTTTTAAGCAACGGTCTTGCTTGTCCTGGGGGTCCTGGTGGCCAACAGGATGACCATGAGCCAGCACTGTGCCCTCGCGGCCAAGAAGGCCAATGGCATCCTGGGGTGTATCAGAAGGGGGGTGGTCAGTAGGTCAAGAGAGGTTCTCCTCCCCCTCTACTCTGCCCTGGTGAGACCTCATCTGGAATATTGTGTCCAGTTCTGGGCCCCTCAGTTCAAGAAGGACAGGGAACTGCTGGAGAGAGTCCAGTGCAGAGCCACGAAGATGATTAAGGGAATGGAGCATCTCCCTTATGAGGAAAGGCTGAGGGAGC
>WKFP01014218.1:2363-125180 GCA_011057875.1 Pterocles orientalis | reverse complement strand
TGATGGCAAAGCAGTAGATGTGGTCTATCTCGATTTCAGAAAAGCATTTGACACTGTCTCCCACAGTATCCTTGCGGCTAAACTGAGGAAGTGTGATCTGGATGATCGGGTAGTGAGATGGATTGTTAACTGGCTGGAGAAAAGAAGCCAGAGAGTCGTGGTGAATGGGATGGAGTCTAGTTGGAGGCCTGTATCTAGTGGAGTCCCCCAGGGTTTGGTATTGGGACCAGTGCTATTCAGTATATTCCTTAGCAACTTGGATGAGTGAATAGAGTGCACCCTCAGCAAGTTTGCTGATGATACGAAACTGGGAGGAGTGGCTGACACGCCAGAAGGCTGTGCTTCCATTCAGCGAGACCTAGACAGGCTGGAGATTTGGGCGGGGAAAAATCTAATGCAATTTAACAAGAGCAAGTGTAGAGTCTTGCCTCTGGGCAAGAACAACACCAGGCACCAGTATAAGTTGGGTACTGACCTGTTGGAGAGTTGGGGAGAGAGACCTGGGGGTCCTGGTGGACAGCAGGATGACCATGAGCCAGCACTATGCCCTCGTGGCCAAGAAAGCCAATGGCATCCTGGGGTGTATCAGAAGGGGGGTGGTCAGTAGGTCAAGAGAGGTTCTCCTCCCCCTCTACTCTGCCCTGGTGAGACCACATCTGGAATATTGTGTCCAGTTCTGGGCCCCTCAGTTCAAGAGTTCTGGGCCCCTCAGTTCAAGAGGGACAGGGAACTGCTGGAGAGAGTCCAGCGCAGAGCCACAAAGATGATGAAGGGAATGGAGCATCTCCCTTATGAGGAAAGGCTGAGGGAGCTGGGTCTCTTTAGCTTGGAAAAGAGGAGACTGAGGGGTGACCTAATCAATGTTTATAAATATGTGAAGGGTGAGTGTCAGGAGGATGGAGCCAGGCTCTTCTCTGTGACATCCAGTGATAGGACAAGGGGCAGTGGGTTCAAGCTGGAACATAGGAGGTTCCACTTGAATATGAGAAAAAACTTCTTTCCAGTGAGGGTGACAGAGCACTGGAACAGGCTGCCCAGAGAGGTTGTGGAGTCTCCTTCTCTGGAGACATTCAAAGCCCGCCTGGATGCGTTCCTGTGTGATCTGATCTAGGTGTTCCTGCTCCGGCAGGGGGATTGGACTAGATGGTCTTTCAAGGTCCCTTCCAATCCTTAACATTCTGTGATTCCGTGAACTCAGAATTAGCCTTCTGTCCTGTGTTTTGAACTGGATGTTTTAAATAAATAGTTAATGCACAAGGACAACTTCTTCCAGATACTTGCAGAAAACCTTTCACACAGTTCTCTCTTGTATGTATTCTATTCAGTACTACCGCACTGAATGATGAAATATGTTCATAATTATCCTGACGTTTTCTAATATTGTGCCTTATCACCTACAGGTTTTTGGGTGACAGTGAAGCAATTATTTTCTGTCTATCAATACAGAACCATTTCAGTACAATGAAAAAGCCACTGAGGCGTTTGGTTAGTTAGTTGTTTGGTTTGTTTGTTGTTAAAAAAACCAAAACAAAACAAACCTGAAAAACCTTACCAGCTTCACACTATGCAGCATGATTTGAATAGCTTTAATGTTTCTGTGCTAGTTTCAATGACTTTGTACTGAAGTACTTAACCATTGAGAATATGAGGGGTTTTTTTGTCCTCCCCAAAATAAAGAATACCAACAGCACAAAACACTCCAACAAGTGTTTATCTGCCTCTTTTGCTTCTTGGCTCTCCCAGCATCAGGAACAGGGAGACAGTCCCATCCTGCACCTGTCTGATCTAGGGAATTTCTGCCACCTCTTGGCTTCCTCCCCATTACATGATGTGGAGCAGCACAAAGAATCAGAGCAGTTCACTGAGGTCATAATGCTTTGGACTGGGTGGGATGTGCTGCTTTCTGTTTGCAGGCAGTTCAAAGCAGAGGGGAATAGTAAACCCAGAATGTCTTTTCCAAGACTCTGCTGGCTCTTTTCTATTTACAGAGTTTCTATCACACTTACCACAATGGCATCTAAGCACTAGTCAGTGTTAAAGATGACAATTACACTGATGGCTTTTCTAAACCTGTTGAAGCCTGCCAGCAGTTGGCATATCTTCCTCTCAGCTGCTAGATATGGACTATGAGATTGCCAATAATTTCAGAGGCTGACAGACCAGCAGTGTTTCAGCCCCGGGATTGCCCAAACTTATACCCCTTTGGCTAGTGTCTCAGTCTATCAATTATAAGATTTCATCTCAGAATGCTTCTACATGCCAACTTTAATTGTTGTCAAAAAGCTGGTGTGTGTAGGTGCAGATACATTAGCACTGTCACAGTTTACAAAACAGCAGACAACAGTAGGATAAAGTAGGTGGAATTCCAGATACCTGTGGGAAATTTATGACACTGTGCAGCTGCATTAGGTTTCAGCAACGTAATTTGAATACAAACAAAATAGATGTGGTAGGACTTTATTCTTATCTTCATTACACTTGTCTTTTAAGTTTACTGAATGAAAAAAGGAAGTTATTTGTAGCTTGTTAGCCATCATATCAAATTGTTGCTCCACGTATGTTAAACTTTTCCTTCTCTATTTAACGTATGCATCTATCACCCCTATACCTCAGTAGCAATATTCCAGTACCATTTACAAAGTGCATCCTGAAAAAATATCTGCTAACCAAAGTGCTGATTTCCAAATGCTACCCTTGGGAGATTCTGAAATGTCTAGTTATGGAGTTAAGAAGTTCACCTTGCCATGTAAATTTATGTATGAGAATATTCAAAATTTTCTCTCCAAAAAGTTAATGATCCAGACAATAATAGATTAACCTTGTTCAGTCAGTAGGATATGGAAACTTGAGGAAAGCCAGGTTTTAGTGCCAATGGGCTATTGTCTTAGCTGGTATAAATTTGCATGACTTTATGAAATCCACAGTTACTTTCAGGATCTGAGGATCTTCAGAAACAAGTTAAAATTAGCGATGCCGTTCCAGCCTATCTAAACTATAACCTTACACAAAAAAACCCCAAAACAAAAACAACAAAAAAAACCCAGCCAGAATAATACAACAAAGAAGATCTCATGTACTATTAACAAAGCACACTGGATAAGACAATATGAACACTTTTTTCGGCATCTCAAAACCTCCCCCATTCACCACGATCATTCAAAACTTATTGAAAGTAGTCGTGAAACGACATCAGTCAGCTCCCTCAGCCCTCATGGGCACATCCTGCCAGGTCCATAGACTTACGGGTGTCCAGTTTGCTTACATATCTGTTTGTTAACATGATATAACCCTTTTTTTTTTAATTTGATTAGGGTTTTCCTCTGTTTACAGATATTTATCCACAGCAGATTACTATTTGGGTAAAGAGAACAGCCTTTGTTTTTTTTCTGTTTTGAATTGACCTTCCCCGAAATTGCATCAGAAACCAGGGCTGTTTACTCAGGACTATAGAGGAAGGAGACTGCAAGACATCCAAAAGGTCTGAAAGACATTTGCTGCTATGGTGAGGAAAATAATAACTACATCTAAAAGCTAATTAAGACCAGGAAACAAAAAGTGTATTGTGGCTATATTTTAGTGTACCTGATGCAGCTGCAGTGAGATCTTTGTAATAAATTATATTATACATTTAATGAATTTTTTACACTTGTCACAGAAACCAGCCCAAATAATGTCAAGAGAAGTTTTGTTGCCAGATTGCATGAAAGTAGAGTTGCATCTTTTGTCATCAAATATTTCCATAATCTGTGATGGGGGAAGGACAGAAAAAATGAGTGTACATATCCAGAGAAAAATCTTACTTTTTGTTATTTGTCTAGGCAGATTTATGACCTATGCTATCCCTGAAATGCGGAAGTTCAACATTCTTAGCACTTAACATATGCCTACACTGTTGGTAATACTATGGTTTTCAAAAGTGCCCTAGATATGTCAGCCTTGAACATAACACCATGAACTCCCGTTTATTAATCTGAATTAATGAGCAGATGATGTCCAGCTAAGGCTGGAAAAAATAATAATCATATAGTGTTAAGGATGATTCATATAGTATCTTCTGTGGCATAAATCCTTTATCACAAAAATTGTCTATGTTCTTCCTACTTATGTAAGCATCCTTAATGTTTTTTAATGGTGTAAGGACAAAATTTTGACTAAACAGAGAAAACTCAGCTATGTTATCTTTCTGGGTTCTTTTTTCTTGATTTTTTTTTTTTTTGTAAAATAATTGTTGACACCAGAAACCACATGGGCTTTGATATTTTTGTAGTTTTATTTTTATAAGAGCAGAAAGAATTTGAATATTTGTTATTTAATATTTTCAAAGTGCTTTGATATATTGCTAATCCATTTTAACACTTCTACAGAACATATGAGATTTACTGAGAAAAAATTAAAAACGTATACCATATTTCCTCCTACTCATCCATGCTGTTCAGTGTCTGAAATTCAATGCTTCCTTGTTTTTATAGTAATGGGGTGTTTTTAGCTGGTTTTATATTTTAATTGCAGAGAGTTGTAGCAAATGAGTATTTCTTGGGACTTTAATTATTTCTCTCACGAGACAGGGCACAGAAACAGTGCCTAGAGACATTTTTGTGTAAATCATAGTGCAATTAATGTTCTTCTAGTTTGAAAAACAGAAATTGATTGAAATATTTAAAGAAATAACCATTATAAGCAGTGAAAAAACCTAGACAATTATTTCTCTGATGATAAATATGTAGCACTATTTTGAAAAGTATTTTTCTGCATCTAAAATAGTTTTATGCAGGTTCATTAAAATTATATTGCTACTCCATGTTACGTTCTGCTGCAGAATATACATTTATAACGGGAACATTCCCTCAGAAGTATGCATTTCTAAATCACATGGTGAACTTCAGTAAGACTACCCAGGTTCACATTAACAGGTACAGAACAAAATATACAACCCTTCAGCAAAAGGAATTCTGGAGCATTAAACCATCACCACTCCCCACCTCTCCCTCACCCTTCCTAGTTCTGGATTGCTTCAGAGGTTGGAGCTGTTCATGGAATGTGGTGTACAGTAAAATTAGAGTCTTCTCAATGACTTGTAATGTCTTCCTGACTGACCCATCCTGACTCCTCATATCCCTTTCTTGACTCCATCTCACACTAAGGGGCTGTTCTTGAGCCTTTAAACATCTCTGTCATGATCAAGAAACACTGAAAAGAAGTATAGAAATGAAAAAGGGAAGCTGACCATTCTTCTTGCTGTGTCTTTTATGACTGTGGGTCCCAGGCTGGGAAAGATTGTGTCTCAGAGATATAATAATAATAATAATAATAAAAAAAAGAAGAAGAAGGAGAAGAAGAAGAAGAAGAAGAAGAAGAAGAAGAAGTAAGGTAGCATATTTGTTAATAACTTGTGTATTTTTAAAGGTTTATTCATTTCCAGCTCCTTTGAAACAATTTCCTACATACAGTTTATTAATCCATGTCTTTATTTTAACTCTTCTGAGGCTAGGGAAAACTGCTTGTAATTTCAGTGCTAGCCGCATAATACTTTTCTGACAATCTTTATGTTGGCATATTTTGTGTTATTGTTTTAACTTGAAACCTATAGCTTGTGCTGTTTTGTGTCATTAAGAAATGATGGACAGAAGTGTTTTGACACTTGTCAAAAGAGAGAGCTGTGAGAAAATGGGAAAAGTGGGATTGTGCATCATCTAGAGGTGGCTTCATCTGGTCAAAAAAGAAAAAGCAAAATAAATAAAGCAAAATGTGTTTTCTTAACAGAAATGTGTTGCAAAAATTTATGTTTCTTGTATTTTTGTGTTCCTTTCAAAAGCACTTTCAGTTGTAACTTCAAGAAAACTGACTCAATAGTAACGGAAGTTTTTGACAAAGTTTTAAAAATCAATAAGAAACATTCAAGAACAGTCAGAGCAGAAAAAAATAAGACTTACTTCCCCTCCTCCATCCTTTTCTCCTTTCACTGATCTGTGGCACTGAAAAATTCAGTAAAGTAGGGGCTGTGTTGGACCAGCCCTCTGAGTGCTTTGTTGAATGGACAACAAGGCTGAGGAACTGCCATTCAGCGGGGTCATTGGCGGTTCATCCAACTTTCCTGTGCTGCAGGAATGTTTTCCTCATCATCCAGAGCTCTTTAGGTTTCACTGATTTCCTCTTTATCGTAATCTGGGGGTAAGACATTTGGAGTGTAGGACTCTCTTTGCTGATGTACAAATATTCTCCTATAAATCTTTGTGCTGCAATCCTGAAATCAAGCCAAGGGTCAGAGGGCTAATCTTCCCCATAATGAGCAACTCTTCATCTAAGCACTGGTTGCTGTTAATTTACCATATTTACCAGTTTAACAAGTTTTTCTCCAGGGAGTCCATTTGTGTCCTTTCCACTGCATATTATTTATTACCTATTTCTGTGGTATGTATTAAAGAGAAATTTTTATATAAAAATCCCCAACAAACCAGAACAAACACTAAAAAAAAAGCCAGGTATAAATCTCTAGAATGAATTGTTCTTGTTTTGGAAGTCATAGTTTTTGCAGCCTGTTTTGTTCAGTCCTTTTGTAGAAGTATATTTTACCCTGACTGAGGCTCAACTTCAACACATTCTCCAAGTTCTAGACAAATATACATACGAGTTCCAGTATTACTGAAAACAGACATGACAGCAGACATGATAAAATTGAATATCTTAATTTTTCAGTAAAGTTTGACATTTGAAGAAAATTGTTTCATCTCAAAAGGTACAATTGTGTTTGTTATCTATGAGGCAACAGCTTGGGAAATATATTTTGAGAATAACAGTAAATTTTGTTAAGATACTTTAAGGTCCTGTTGGTGAAGGTCTTATTGCAGGTGAAGAAAGGAGAAGAAATAATAAATCAGTGAAGTCCAAGGGGCAAAAATGCAGGAATTCAATATATTTTTTCACATAGGCTTCAATGGTGTTGAGACAATAGATGCTGAAGTGATATACCTCCTCTCATTCATAAACCTATCTTTTTAGGGCTTTTCTAAGTTATTTAATGAATTCAATTTATCTTGAGATATTTAAATATATTTTAAACACTTAGCATGAGGTTTTAAACTTTGAGAGCTTTATTTTGGCAGTATAAATAAAGAATGTAGGTGACCATACCAAACTTTCTTCCCCAAAACATACTTTGTCAGAATAAACTGTAGATATTAATGTCTGACAAGTTTTTGTTGATTTTAAGAAATATCTGCTAACTTGTTAGGAACTTTTATGAGATTGTAGTCCAGTAGGTATAAATCAGGACAGTTCTACTGGAACGATGTTGATTTATGTCACATGAATTTATAGCCTATAGTCTTACCTTTCTAGTTTCACTCTTGTAAAATTTTGAATATCTTCAATTTCCACAAAAATCAGAGCTAGTTAAGGGGGGAAAGGATCTTATCAGATGCCTCAGTAGGTAGCAGAAATGAACTGAGACCACAGGCTATAATTCATGCTAATGAAAATATTTTTTTACACTACTTTGCAGGAATGTCACACCATAGTTTAGAAGATAAGGACAGTGAATCTGCAAACCTGGGTCTGTTACTGACTAAGTCAATGATTCACTGCTTTGTTAGCACACAGAATATAGATCTTATCAAAGTCCTGTTCGTCTCATCTGGTTGGCAACAACTCCCTTTTGGTTTCTACAGAAGTTGGGATAGGTTACCTCTTATCATCCAGTCTCCCCTCAGTGTGTCATTAAACTGAATGCTGGAGTTAGGGACATTGCTACAGGTCTTACTTAAAGACATCTTCTATGAACTGAAGCAAGTCTTTTTGTTACTTTGCGTGTTTATTTGTCTGTCTATGAGGTTGGGGTCATGTCCATGGAGTATGAATAATTTCCTCTGTCTATGTGTTTGCACATTCTCTATCAAAAGAGGAGACTAATCTCAGCTGAGAGGTATTTATGCCTTTATAAAATAAAAATGCTACAGCAAAATTATTTTAAATGGAACTAATTGCATAGGTATAGCAATAACATGTCTAGAACACTTTGTTGTTGTTTTCTACTGTGCTACAAAAGATGCATGTACTTAGTCATTCTGATTTGCTTTCTGTAACTGCTGTTCCTAACTAACAGGAACATTTATTGAACAATTTTTTTTTTTAAAAAAGAAAAAATAATAATTTTCAAATAGTGAATTAATGAATACTCACCATGAAGACTTTCTTTAAAAGGATACAGGAGCCCTTTTCACTGTTACAATTACATGACTTGTCCAAACCAAACAATGAACTTGAAGTACTGGGCTCAGTTTGTTCATAAAGTGCAATAGTTGCTTTGTAGCACTATAAGTGAACGTGTCTTATTTTTAGCCTTTGTTCGCCACATACCTGACCTGTGTGCTCCTCAGGTCAATGTGCATACTGTTACATAATAAGTTGTCTGACTTAGGCTTAACCTGCTTCTGTGGTAATATCACATATGCATCAGATGGAACTGACTGAAATTGTCTCGAACAAATACACAGGTTCCAGTTATGACTGCAGGGCTGCCTCTGCCATATTCAGGGTGAAATACCTGTATAGAAATGGGGAATTCTGTATTTATGAAGTACAACAGATAGTATGCCACAGATAAGATATCTTACTACAAGAAAAATCCTTGTCTTTTGGAAGGAAAAGACTTCAAATAATCATAATCAAATAACATGAACCAAAATTTTAAAATATTTTATATGTAATCAAACCCAGTTAAGAGAAGAAAAAGATTTAAACTTTTGCCGTATTTTTACTTATGTTGTCAAAAATGCTTATTTCTATTTTTACCTAATTGAAATGTTTTTCTGACATTTTATTTTTTTATGTTCTGTAACTGAAAGAAAATACTTTACACTTTTCTAAACTTAACTCAAAGAAGCTTGTTAAGAAAACATACAGTGTAGTTTCATTGAAGTTGCAGCCACCCTGTCTCACTATAAGGTTCGAAGTACTTCAAATAATTATATATATATATATAATGTCAGCATGAACATTTGTATTTGTTGTTAAAAATAAAGAATACCATTTAAAAGTAATTTTACATTTCTAGAAAGATCTTTATTTTGAAAGGCTGAAAAATATTTATTGTTATAATTATTGAGCTCTTTCATCTGAGACCAACAAATTATTGTGTTAACTATTATAAAAATACATAATCATAGAATCATAGAATCACAGAATCATAGAATCATAGAATCATAGAATCATAGAATCATAGAATCATAGAATGGCCTGGGTTGAAAAGGACCATAGTGATCATCTAGTTTCAACCCGCCCGCCATATGCAGGGCCGCCAACCACTAGACCAGGCTGCTCAGAGCCACATCCAGCCTGGCCTTGAATGCCTCCAGGGATGGGGCATCCACGACCTCCCTGGGCAACCTGTTCCAGTGTGCCACCACCCTTTGGGTGAAAAACTTTCTCCTCATCTCTAACCTAAACCTCCCCTGTCTTAATTTAAAACCATTCCCCCTTGTCCTATCACTATCCACCCTCGTAAACAGTCGCTCCCCCTCCTGTTTATATGCTCCCTTCAAGTACTGGAAGGCCACAATGAGGTCTCCCCAGAGCCTTCTCTTCTCCAAGCTAAACAAGCCCAGTTAGCCCAACCTTTCTTCATAGGAGAGGCGCTCCAGCCCTCTGATTATCTTAGTGGTCCGAGTAGAGGGGCTCAATCACCTCCCTCTCCCTGCTGGCCACCCCTTTTTTAATGCAGCCCAAAACACAGTTCGCTTTGCGGGCTGCAAGCACACACTGCCGGCATAATCAGAGCTTACAATTTATTTTCGTGAAACAAAAGTTAGTAAGAGGAAAGCAGACAAATTGTATTTCTCAAAACCTTTTGTATAGCTTGGGAGAGTCAGAAACAGAGTACGGGCCACAATGTAGCCTGGTAAAAATATTAGATTAGATCGTGTTTTATAATTCCTTGAAGTCTTTCTTTCCAGCTGTGAAAACTATTTTTTATTTTATGCAGTTCTCTCTTTTTAACACCACTTTTCTGAGACAGAGGGTTTTAAATTTAACAAGGGCTCAGAGAATAACTCTGTTCAGAATAGCTGTTCGGACAATATATGATTAACGTTTGCCATGCTTGCAAAGACAGGATGAGAGGATCAAAGCTGTGATGATAAGGGGAGGAACTGCTAACCCAAACGAGAGGAAAGAATGCAACACCTGCAAGGCCACGGAGATAGGGAGGGTTGCTTGAGCCTCAAGCAGCCTCCAAACAAGTTGGGCAGCATCCTGGTTCTTTGGACTGAGACCAAGAGACCAGGAGGTGAGAAGTTCAACTCCGATGAAGACTCATTTACTTCATCCTGTCGACCACCGGACGACCACCAGGGAGCACTACGCAGGCGCAGGACTCTTTAGCTAATTATAATACGAAGTGGGGCTGGGCTGGGATAGGTAATTAATATGAATGAATGGATTACGAAAACGCATATGCAACCTTTTGGGGAATAAATAGAGGGATAGGTTTTGCGAAAAGGCGCACATGTCTTTGGTGGAGCTATCCCCCATACGCCTCAGCGCTGAATAAACTACATACCTACTTTACAACTTTCACAAGTTGTGGAGTCTTTCCGCTTCATATCTACAAACAGATCATTTTTACTGAAAATGCTTTTTGCCTTTGTGAATTTTGCATACCACATTATAAAATAACATGGCATATTTTCTATAAAAAGTCATATCTATATCTGCCTTAAAAAACATGGTTCTGATGATTTACAATTGGTGAGAGCTGTTTTAAAAAAAATAAATAAAGTGTTATTGTAGTTATGGAGAAACATTTAAAAAATCCTTCAATTTTGAAAACTTATATTTTATCACACACGCACAAGACTAGTTATAGTATTTATTCTAATACATCTCATTTTGTACACTCTGAATGGCACTTGAATAACAGCACCGTGAAAATGAAAGTAGACTAGAGATGTATCCTAATACAGCAAAAACTTTCAAACACATAACTTTACTTCTGGTTTTGTTTTCACATCTCTGTAATTCACTCTGTACTCCTTTAGGCAGCAAACTTCATCTGCTGTTCATGTCTAAGCTCACTCTCTTAGTTTCACAAATATCTGTTGGAAAGTAGGGATAGTTAGTGTCTCATAATTTCCTAAAACTATTAAATTTATGGGCATAAATTTTGTAGACAAAATATATTAAATATCAGTGACCAGTATTAGATAGAGATGTATAAAAATTAATACTGACCACTGAATTTCATTACTACTGTTGAATGAATTTAAGGTCCTCTCATATCTAAAACTGAGAGCAAATGGCTGATTTGATAGAAGGTCTGGCAGATCCCCTGCTTGCACTCTTTTCCCATTGAAAGGGGGAAATACACTTGGAAAATGTCTTTAGCTTTTGGAAATTTTTTCATAAACTCAGAAGCTTAGTTTTTATCATTTATTATAAGACTATTAACTGCTAGCACAATGAAGTCAAGGCAAATGAGTGTTCAACTGCTACTGTAATGTGAAAATGAAATAAGAAGAATTTTATTGGATATTTTTTTGAAACAGGAAAGGTTTTTTATTTGCTCAGTCCCTAACTCAAACGTGCTTAAGAGTTAAATTTATTGACTTTGACATTAAGCCTGTGAGTTGAAGAGTAACAAAAGAAGATTATTTAGAACAGGGTCATCATTTGCTCTGGGCTTAGCACCTGGAAAGAAAAAGTTCTGAAGATATATAAAGAAAAAGTTCTGAAGATATATAAAGAACTCTGCATGTCATGTGCAGTGGTCATAGCTTTCCTACTGACATGACAGAAGTCCTCTGTACATTCATAGGTCAACTTTAAGCATAGAAGTTCCAGCACATATAGCAGCCTGTCCTTTCTTTTTCAGCTATGGGGTGTCCTTCACACCAGACGCCTTTCCTTAAAAGTGTGTTACAAGGGCAGTTCATGTGTCTTTGTTTAGATCATTATATGGATGTAGAGACAAAGAAATGCTTCTCATCATTTACAGGTGTCTGAAATGCTGCATAAATATTAATTGATCAATTCACATTACAGACCCTGGTCAGAGAACCAATTATATATTTGAGCTGTAAAAGAGCTAAATACATTCCTGAGTTTTCACCCTACTGTACATCCTAGAATTGCCAATTTACTTGCTTTTTATGACCTCAAAGAAAGACTGGGCTCATGCAGAGAAAGCAATTCTGATAAATACACCGTTCTCAAGCTGCACTGCCTTATAAGCCATCAAAGCAATTTGAAAATCAATTTGATGTTTGACAGGGAGCCAGTGTATTCCCTTCAGGATACAACAGACATGCTGAGGCCACTTAGTGAGAGGAAAACTCTGACGATACCATTTCGCCAAAGTTGGAGTACCTGCAGTGTTTTCTCAGAAAGATCGTAGAATCAAATATAAAAGTCTAAACTAGAGGTCAAAGTTCAAAACACTGGTAACTTTAACATGTAAGATTAATTCTTGAGAGCAAGGATTTTTTCTTTGGGTTGTTTTTTTTTTTTTTTTTTTTTTTAATCTGAAATGGTCAGTGTGTATCAGATTACTGGTATTGATCAAATATTTCCTATTGAAAATGTGGTTTCGTTTTCCTGGCCTATTTTACGTAGCTATTTTGAATTACATCAATGGATTTTTTCCTAGATGTCCAAAAACTCAATATATCTATAGTTATATTAAAGTCAGTGGTATTACTTTGAGTTGCATAAAGTGAAGTGTAGTCCCATTGTCTACGCTTTTCATTGAAAAGTTACAGCAAGTGTTTTAGTTTCAAATGAAAAAGGTGGCAATATGCTCGTTGGTTACAAATATATCCCTTTGAAAACACAGATTTTTAACACAGGCAGGAAAGATGAAATGTGTAGTATTCTTTTCAAAGCTATAGACAAGATAATGTCTGTAAACAGTCTAAAACCAGAACAAGTCTGTATTACTTCCCAAAAGACTTACTAATCAAGGATTGCTCAGGTCACCATTTGTCGTGGGTTAAGTAGAAGAGAGTTAATTTTTTTCTCTTCTTCATAAACAGCTAGCAAGAGGCTGTGTTTTGGATTTGTGCTCAGCAGAAAAACTGATAACCAATGTTTTGTTCTGCTGCCAAGGTCGACAGACAAGCAAAGAGACACAGTCCAGCTGCTAGCCTGGGATTTGCTCTCAGGTTAAGATTGAGAACCAGACTAACCAATTGTTTATTCCATACCGTACACATCGCACCCAGTTTATAGGTGAGGACCCTTCCGGGAGATCGCTCTCTTTTGCTTCCCTTGGGCGCTGGATCATCTCACTTTGGGTGCCTGCATTCACTCTCCCAAGGCCTTCCCCTACCTTCCCCCCCCCCCCCCCCCCCCCCGTCCCCCATACACGCCGGTAGCTCTTGGATCCTGGGACCCTTGTTATCTCCGTTCCATGAGTTTTGAGATCCTCCCTCTCCAGGGGGTTCATTAGCTGTGGCCAGGTGGTCGTTTTCCCCCTGCTTCAGTCAGCTCTCGGTTCTGGGATGCTCGGCCTGTTATCTCCGTTCCATGAGTGCCTCTGGGAGCAGTGCATCCCCTCCCCACCCCCGACCCGTTTGGGGGAATTGTGAGTGCAGTTTCTGGGGATCGTTAACTGGCAACAGGCTGAGCCTTTGGTCTTCGGGTGGGGAGACAGTATCATTGTGTATCACCCATTCCCTCCCTCCTCCGGGGCCGTTGGCCGGGACTGGGCTGGGCCTTTGATCATCCGGTGGGGGGGGGAGGGGCAGTATCACTGTGTATCACATTACATATTTGTGTATAGTATTATTTCCAATATTATTGTAGTTTAGTTATTAAATTGTCCTTATCCCAACCCACGAGTCCTCTTTGCCATTTACCTTTTTAATTCTCTCCCCTATGATTGGGTGGGGGCTGGGACTGTGTGAGCGGGTGTTTGTGGTTTGGCCCCCAGCCAAGGGCTAACCGGTCACACCATTACAAACTGCCAAAACCTTACAAATTAAAATTGGAGTTCAATAGAAATCCTGCAAGGGTGATCAAAACATCTTTTTAAGAATACTTTTAAATCACAAATCAACAAACTACAAACTTTTAATTAGAAATTAACATATTAATGAAAAAAATGGAAAAGCTTAGAAAAGATGTAAACATGTCCTTGTTGAAAGTGAACTTAATTATGGATGACATTGGCATTCTTGATGATAACAATTTATCATAGTCATCCATAGACCACAAATAAGAATTTCAATGGACACACTGAGACATGGAACAGTTCAGGTATTTGTCCAAGGTCATGCAGGAAGTCTGTTGGAGAGCTAAGAATAAAACTGCTTCACTGACCTACCTTAATACTACTTAGTTTTTCACGAAGTCATTCTTCTGCCACAAGAATAACTGCTTTCCTGTTACAAAACGTAAAAACAAGTAAAGATCATTTTGGCACCAGCTGGCAATGAAGATGAGTAAAGGATAGTGTGTCAGAGACTGCTCTGAATTTCCTGTCAACTAGACACACAGCATAATGCTTTTTGAACTTCTGTTGATTTACTGACATATATTTTCTCTTATTCATTTCCCATAGTCTGTCGTTTAATTGGGGTAATTTGTTTCTTGAGAGATGTAGCTTTTATTACACTTGGGGCCATCTAGCTGTATTTATCTTTAATGCTTCTGCAATGCTTCTGTGCTTAGCTGTTCTTACAGAATTCCTAGGAAAAGATGGCGTCCTTTGTCATAAGGCATAAATCTTCTTCACAACGCCTTCTTGAAACTCTGAATACGTTCTTAGGGAAGAGAACCACATCAGTAGTTTAGTTGTACAACAGTTAACATCACTAGCACTGTAAGACTGTGGCAATTGTGATTATTAGTACTATTGCAATAGTGCCTGAAACGCTGCTGTGCAGTCCAGACCCAGAAAAAGATTTATAAGGAGCAAACTGACAAAGCGTGAGTGAGTTACCTCACCTGTGGTGCCGTTCTTCATTCTGTCAAAAAGAAAGGAGAATGAAAAAAGGCAAAGCCTTGCTACATAAATACAGTATAAAGCAAAGTGATCTGAATAAGGTTAAGATGTCCAATTAAGCACAGAGATTAGTTTAACAAGTTACAATTTTTATTTCCCCCATCTCCCAACCTGCATACAGCTGCTTCTTCTTGCCTCTTCAAAATCAACAGTCATTCACTCAGGTCAAGTTTAGGCCTGTAAATCAAATTATTGCTTTAGCAAGTCCTATTGAACTAACCGCTTTCACCTTTTGGTCTTCGTGCTAATGCATTTTCAATAATCATGCTAATTTAGATGAGAAGTAACTCATTCTGCTAGTGTGAATCAATGACATTTCCTTTGTGTAACTTTGCATGCAGGCAGCTCAATGATCAGTGGCAAATGATCAGACCTTGATATTAAAAAAATGTAACTAATACTATGACAGCTTATAAATTCACACAAGGTAGGGGTGAACAAGAAGACAAAGTATTGGCAAATCATTTAAATGGAGAGTCATTTGTGTTCATAAGTGAAGTATAGAACTAAAATAGATGAGGCAGCTTGTACAGCTCAGAAATTAGTTTTTATAATCAGTGTTCTAATGCAAATCAATAACCTGGTTCTTACTCATTTGCTTCTGTAAAAAAATAAAGCATTGAATAAATGTATCCCATCACAGAAAGAATATGTGATGCAAAGCATCCTCAACATAACAAAAAAATACCAGGTCAGATCCTGAAATACCTTTATGTACGGAACTGAAGTACAAGTAGGCTCCACAAAGACAAATCAATGTAGTGGGATTTTTCATTTGCTATTTTACATGACAAAGAACAATGTTTCCTAGCAGATCTTTACATAGGTAATAGCTCATGCTGTGCATAAATAAGGGTGAGGTCAGTAGGCCAACTTCCAGTAAGAACTACAAGCTTAATCCTGTCATGGGAGAGCAAGAGAGAATATCAGTTGCACTAAATACTCTTTCCACTGTCAGGCAATCAGTAGTTCTCCAGGTAGTAAACTTGCAATGTTATTAAGTAGAGAAGCCAAATAAAGGCCCCTGAGAAACTACAGAAATGACAGTTGTTAACAGAAATAATGTTAATGCTGAAATGCTGGGATGCTTAGCTTTAGCCTCAAATTCAAAGTACTTGCATTGTCATTTTCTTTGTTCACATTGAGCTATTGGTATTCAGTACGAAATTAAAGCAGACACGTATGTAGTTAATGAAGAGATATTGTTCAACAAGCACTAGAGTAATCTCATTTAGTACATTTTTAATAAATTGCAAAAAGGCAAGACATAAAAAAAAAAGCCATGAACATGATTTCTTATTATCAGTTATGGTCAGAAAGACCCTACATCACTGCTGAACATCTGGACAATTATCAGTATAGTAGACTCAAACTGAGGGTTAAAATCTGACATATTGCAAGTGAAGAATTACCAAGGTGATGAACTGTAAGTGTAAACACACAAAGTATATTCCATTTGATGATGAAGTTCTTAGATCACATTTCAGCTTATAATCTATTGAGAGAAAACTAGATGGCTGTTACAGCATGCAAGGAGGAAAGATATGATGGGAAGAGATGTAATTCTTTCATGTTCTGTCTGCATTTTGTTCTTTCCACCCTTCAAATAACTTTAGGAGTAACAAAATGCTTGAGCACTCTTTAAGAAGAAACCTTTCTATTCTGTGCACATGGCCCACTTAGTTGGACAGCAGAAAGGATGGGATATGATATGTATGTGTATGAGCAAACTTTATTATTGCATTTGTAATAGTATTAACAGTGCCAGAAAAAACATAACCTGAGATTTAAAATTGGTACTTCTACTAAATTTAAGAAAGGAATACTGAGGTCTACCAAGCTGAATCACTTAGGGATAGCATACACTGCAAAGAAAAAAAGAAAAAAAAAGAAAAAAGAAAAAAAATAAAAAGTCCTCAGAATGGCAAGATACAGCAATGTGAAAAGTTCTTTGCGTCTACCAGTGGAGATTTCAGATACTATTTGCTTGATGCTGCCCTCCTAACATGGGCAAAACATATCAGGGCTGCAACAGCTGTTTCCAAAAAAGAACAAATTGTTGGATAAGTACCTTAGTGGAAGGTTCAGGATGAGAACTGAATTTCTTCCTTTTAATAACATATCCTCCATTTAAAACTAAACCCAAACAAAGTGTGGAAATATAGATCAAAAATATTCATCCATCTTGATCTAAGGTTGGTTCAGTTATGTGGTTTCATTGATTCATTCTGGCCTAATTATTTTCAAGATAGCGACAGTGAACAACATTTTCTGTGAAACAGCTGCTGCTGGAGTCCTTGCTAGCTAGCAAATTCAGCAGAAAGTGTGTGTGCCAGAACTGTGCTGAGAATCTGTGTATGCCACAGCACGTCCATCTGCTATATACAACACATGCCAGTCTCTTCAGTGTGCACTGGGAGGACAAGGATGGAGTGCAGGGAAGTAGAATTAAATGCAGAATATAAATAAGACATATCTTATATGGTTACCACACCCTTTTTTTTTTTTTGTTATACATCCTTTCACATTGTTTCTTCTTAAGGTCAATGGTCATATGCCATTTTCTAAGCACAAGATATAAACAAGTAACTTTGCACTAAAGTGAGTTATTCATACTATGCAGACTAGTACCAAGCTTTCTAATTTCCTGAAGTAAGCAGGATTAGAACTGCCAACTTCTGCTATGTAGCCCTGCTTCTGTGGTCATGATTTCTGGCACACATTTCAACAACAGAAATCTGGTCTTTGAAATTCTGATATTACACAGAAAATAGGGCAATCTAAATCACCCATTAAAAATGAGACGGACTCTGTAAAATTCATATATTGATCTCTTTTTGCATCTGCATGGTCCCACTGGAGATAGCTATTAGTGTATGTAGCAGCCAATTCTGTGTATAGGTCAATGAAGAAACAGTGGACCTGTCTGGAAAAGGACAGTCTTACCAACCAGCCAGTCAACAGCAGCCTGTTTGGTGTCCAGAGAAAGCCTGCACAAGTAACACTTGAATAACTCTTTACTGCTAGGCAACCGTGTAGTAGAGCTTTACGTGACTATTAAGATGTGAATTTTTGCTTTGTCCATCTGGGAAATTCTTCAGTTAGGACACATATCCTAGACATATAAAGGTGGGAAATTACATCTCTCAGAAGTTGTACAGAAAATTCATTACGATAAATCCCAAGAAAGAGATGCAGTCACTTTGAAACTCTTGCAGAAAAGCAATATCTAGCTCAGTCACACCACTTAGGCACAACCTTGCGTTGTGAAAGTACAGTGTGTCAGAAGAAGCACAGGAGGGTATTTGTGAGGTAACCAGCTCACTCTCACTTGACAGGAGCTCCCGTCTTCACTGGAGGTTAGTATGGATAGCAGGCGGAGCCAAAGAGCTTTTCTCGCCTCTGCGTTTTTTTGTTCATTTCAGGGTTTCACCTTGGAAGGTTACAGAAAGTGGTGCCTGTATTTTGGGTTGATTTCAATAGGCTTCTCTGAGGGGCTACATTAATTTGTTGTTTGTATTACAGTAGGAAACAACCTTGGTGCAGTCTGGTAGAAGGGTTGGTTCAAGGATTTCTATCACTTCCTTATGCAAATTTTTGTGCAAGAAATTAAATGCAAATCAGTTTGGTCAGTGGTTTTCACTCCAGTGTCTGTGTTTTACGTGGACAACAGTCATTTCTGAGCAGAATTTATCTTTTCCAAAGGCATATTGCACCTAAAATTGAGGCTCACATTCAGTGTTCATCTCGTTCTCATATGAGAACAGTTCTGACTGATTCATTTCAGTGGCAGATTTCAGTCTGAAGGGCCTGAGTTAAAACAGAGTTATAATTTTCTGGGCTAGCTTTTCACTTTTTGTTCTCTTGGGCAGGCCAAGCATCTTTTTTGGGTAAGTGCAAGCAACTTGGCTTAGAATATGAGCTTCATTTTATAATAACATGTTCATAATAACATCAGCTGCACTGTTTAATAATTATTGATTGCATATTTAAACATATAAATATTTTGAAACTAAATTTTCTGTATGTGTCTTAAGTAAAAATTTAATAAAGGAAATGTAAGGTAAAATGCTTATTTGGATTAACTTATTAACTCAAAGTCATAGAACAACTGGCAGATGAAGTTGCCAAACCACTATCCATCATATTCGAGAAGTCGTGGCACTTTGGTGAAGTTCCCGCAGACTGGAAAAGGGGAAACAGAACCCCCATTTTTAAAAAAGGAAATAAAGAAGACCCGGGAAACTAAAGGCCGGTCAGTCTCACCTCTGTGCCTGGCAAGATCATGGAGCAAATCCTCCTGGAATCTATGCTAAGGCACATGGAAAACAAGCAGGTTATTGATGACAACCAACATGGCTTTACCAAAGGAAAATCGTGCCTGATGAATTTGGTGGCCTTCTACAACAGAGCCATGGCGCTGGTGGATAGAGGAAGGGCAACAGACATTATCTACCTGGACTTGTGCAAAGCTTTTGACACAGTCCCACATGACATCCTTGTCTCTAAGTTGGAGCGACATGGATTTGATGGAAGGACCACTCTCTGGATAAGGAACTGGCTAGATGGCCACACTCAGAGTGTGGTGGTCAATGGCTCAATGTCCAAGTGGACACCAGTGACAAGTGGTGTTCCACAAGAGTCAGTACTGGGACCAGTGTTGTTTAACATCTTTGTTGGAGACATGGACAGTGGGATGGAGTGCACCCTCAGCAAGTTTGCTGATGACACCAAGCTGTGTGGTGTGGTGGACACGCTGGAGGGAAGGGATGCCATCCAGAGGGACCTTGACAGGCTGGAGAGCTGGGCCCATGCAAACCTCATGAAATTTAACAAGGCCAAGTGCAAGGTCCTGCATGTGGGTCGAGGCAATCCCAAGCACAAATACAGGCTGGGCAGAGAATGGATAGAGAGCAGCTCTGAGGAGAAGGACTTGGGGGTATTGGTGGATGAGAAGCTCAACATGAGCCGGCAGTGTGCGCTTGCAGCCCAGAAAGCGAACCGTGTCCTGGGCTGCATCAAGAGAAGCATTAGCAGCAGGTCGAAGGAGGTGATCCTCCCCCTCTACTCTGCTCTCGTGAGACCCCACCTGGAGTACTGTGTTCAGATGTGGGGCCCCCAACATAAAAAAGACATGGACCTGTTGGAGAGAGTCCAGAGGAGAGCCACAAAATTAATCAGGGGGCTAGAGCACCTCCCCTATGAGAACAGGCTGAAAGAGTTGGGGTTGTTCAGCCTGGAGAAGAGAAGGCTCTGAGGAGACTTAATAGCAACCTTCCAGTACCTGAAGGGGGCTACAGGAGAGATGGGGAGGCACTCTTTACCAGGGAGTGCAGCGGGAGAACAAGGGGTAACGGGTATAAGCTAAAAGAGGGTAAATTTAGACTAGACATTAGGAAGAAATTTTTCACTGTGAGGGTGGTGAGACACTGGAACAGGTTGCCCAGGGAGGTTGTGGATGCCCCATCCCTGGAGGTGTTCAAGGCCAGGCTGGATGAGGTTTTGAGAAACCTGGTCTAGTGGAGGGTGTCCCTGCCCATGGCAGGGGGGGTTGGAACTTGATTATCTTTAAGGTCCCTTCCAACCCAAACCATTCTATGATTCTATGATTCTATGAACAATTCCTTTAAAAAATGCTGATCAGCAGCATTTTCAGTTCATACCTGATTAAAATGCCGTCCTTTGCACAGAGACATCTCTTGTAGTATAAATATTCTTTCACTATCTTTGGGGCAGTTCACAGTGTTTGCCCACTCTCTGCAGATAATTTACACTACAGTGTGATGTCCATTCTATTGTCTCACCATACATACTAAGAGAGTCCCATGTTCTGATAGCTGTCGTTGCAATCATCCTCCTTCTTGCACAGTTATCTTTTTCATCTGAGCATAAGATGTAGAGATATCAGTGTTGTGATAAAGTGTCGTAGAATAATTTTTTCTCTCTCTTATTGACTTCATCCTGGGAACAAAGGTATATTCCAGTTTGAATCCTGTCATACACAGTTTACAATTAACTTTTCCTGCAGGCTCAAACTTCATTTATAGAATAAACAGTACAGACTGGCACAGGTTGCCCAGAGAATTTGTAATCTCCCACACTGGAGACATTCAAAAGCTGTCTGGACATGGCCCAGGGCACCCTACTCTAGGTATCCCTGCCTGAACAGGAGGGTTAGGCCAGGTAAGCTCCAGACATCCCTTCAATCATCAACCCTTCTGTGATTCTGTAACATTGAGTTTGCATTTGAAAACTGCTTAACATTGCCTTCTGGAACAAAAAAATCAGGATTTTTTAGAAATTTATTTTCTTTGCCTGAGATTAGTTAACAGTACTTTATGAAATATCTCTGAGCTGGAAAAGAATCCAAGACAATGGCTTCTGAGCAAATACATCAACCATTTCACTTTGCTGCAGAATTACTGAGCGCAGAAATTTCACAACAGCTTTCAAATTGGTGTGGTGCTTAGTCAGACTTCATATGCAATACCATCTCCACGTCAAAGCAGGAGAGTTAACATACTCCCTACATTCAAGGCTATTCTGGATCACAGCTATGTCATGTCCTGTTAATGCATACACTTGGGAAAGGGGAAGAAGCAGTCAGACTATCTGTTTATTTCTAGCATTCCTTTAGATCTTTAAAAATCTTGTTTAAGTCTGTCTTATACATATCAGCGATTTTACTCTGAGCTGAAAGGACTCTTGAAATCAGTCAATGACCAATTTTTCTTTACTGCTTCACTGTATCTTTTTTCTCTTCATTTTCTCCAGCCATTCTGACATGTAGCTTTGTCCTCACAGCACTGACCCTCAAGCTCTCTTCTGCTTTTATTCCCAGTCCAGAACTCACTTCCCAGCCTCCAGTACTGCCCTCATTCGTGCTCTTCTTCAAACACCATAAAAAGTCCGTTGCCACAGCTGTTAACTTGACGCTTCCTTCTGGCATAAAATGCTCGTCCTAAATTTGCACAATCTTTTTCTTTCACTTGAAGTAGAAAGCCTAAATATATAATGTAGGAGGCTTTAGTTAACACTAAACACTTTAGTTAAACTGTCTTTTGCTATTTTCAGTATCTGTCACATACTTTTCAAATACTCACAATTCAGCCGCTTATGAATAAGCATGCTGAATAAGCATGAATAACTATGTCTCGGAGAGAATCCAACCTGAAATCCTTACTCAGTTGAGAAAAATGTTGTTTTATTTTCAAAATATGATTTTTCTTAACGTTTTCTAACTTGTAAACCAAATTAACTGAACAGTTATAATGGCCGTAAATGGCCATAGTGGAGTATAATTTGTATCTGGGGTTTTTTTATTTTGTATTTTTAATACTGCATGTCACTAGTTCCTGGCATCTCTAATTAAAAAAAAAAAAAAAGGGGTTCTGTTATGTTAACTTTCATACTTTCAAGGCCAATTATGCAGCTATATATGTCAAAAATAATAAATATTTTTACAGTTACATGTATATTTTTGAGTCCATATCGCTCTTAACACACCCACTCTTTCTTTTAATATTTTCTTTTTTGTCTAGATTTTCCATTAAGTCTTTTGCATGTCTCAAATGTACTGAGTTATGTTTTCTTTCTAGAAAAGGTCGCCATCTGAAAATAGGACCCATAGTGATTTGAACACTAAGGAGACGATTTCTAAGAAGCTTGGCATACGTTTATATTCAAATGTTTGGCATACATTATGAAACCACTTTACTGTGACATTTTTCATGTAACTTAAAGGCTGAAATGCACTTGTTTCCCAGTTCTCTTTCCCAATTGGCAAACTCTAATGAGGGTAGAAGATAGCACAAAATGAATCCATTCTCACATGATATTAACAAGGAACGAGCACTAGAACAAATGTAATAATTTCTTTCTCTTGGGATCACAGATGCTTTCAGGAGACACTAAAGAAAGCGTTTTCTGAAGCTCAGTGACTGTACTGATGTGCAAGTTCATCTAGGCACAAGAGAAGAGCCTTGCAACGAAGCACAGAAATTCTGAAATTGTAAGCACTTTCTGACAGGATGACCTTCACAATCTGACAAACTATTTCAGGAGATAGAGACTCCAACTATGAGGAGTGGAAATCACCAGAAGCTATGAGAGATTGTACCCTGCAAGGGAATGTGACAGCCTGACCTTCTGATTTATCAATCCCAATGAGCCTGGACACTCAGAGCAGTGATGAAAACTATCAACAGCCAGTGTAAGCTGTAGCAGGCCAAAATAGCACGACAATTTGACTGTCGGGTTTGGGAATGCCTGCAAGACCCACCCAGGAGGCTCTCCTGTTATGAGCAAAAGGAATGCTCCCATTTGGTCAACATTTAGGAAATGCAGACGGGGAACAGGGAGACAGAACTGCTGTCTTTATGCACCTACTCTTACACTTAGAGAGAAGCCCTGCTTTCTCTAATCAGAAATCATTACATCGCTTTTTTTCTGTTGCATAGTTTCACTCTGTTATTGGAGAAGAGTTTAGCATCTCATATGTTGCAATCCTATAAGCTTTTTGAAAAAAAGTCACAGAAGAATTAACTTTGTATAATTTCATTCAGGTCTGAATATAAATATTATATGAAATATTACGTATAAACTATAAAGCTCCACTTTATAATACAATACTTCTATTCTAAAGTTCCACTTCAAATTCCTGTTGAAAAAGCAATGCTGTTATAAACATACTATTGATTTCCATTAATTAGGAAAACGAATAAAACCCTACCATTCTGCTTATGAACAGTTTTGAATCCTGTGTGATTCCCTGTTTACAAAGATCTTGGAACAAATGGACACACTAAACAAGCCACTTACTCTATTAAGATTATAGGCAAAAGGCAGAAGAAGCACACACATACTTCAGATTTTGATATTCTTTTTCTCAGTCAGAGGTTATGGTGATTTGTTTTAGTTCTGGTCATATACCTTGGCTCAGTGTACTGCAAAAACTAAGCAGTAAGAAGACGGAATTTGGGATATACCTTCTTGGGGGTCTGCACAGATAGAGAATTGTCCACAGATAGAGAATTGTCTTTTATGATTGGTTGAGGTCTAATTTATAAGTAAGGCCATTACTGATAACAGTCCTGGGAGGGACCAGGTAGAACAAGGACAACTGTAAGGGTGCCAGGAAAGGTTGTATTTGATACTGTTCAGGCATGGCACGTTATAATGCATGGTATACTAAGAACAGATTGCATAATATTAGATCCAGTGGACAGTTTTATTTTGCTAGATGTCAAAATATACTGCCTGATTACAGATGTTTTTTTGAAAAGGTATAAGAATAAGCTGAATAACTTGAAAGACCTTTTTCACTGATACTAAAGCCACATTTACATAATGTAAATATACCATGCATCCTGTATCAAGTAGTGAGTTCACTGTGACTGGATACTTGAGGTTTTATGTCATAAAAGACTTCATTGTGGAGGGTACATATGAAATCATGTCCAAAAAACAATCTTGCAGAAATAAATAATGAGAAGCAGAATACAATTCCTGAGAAAAGAAACTGATGAGATCTGCATGGCCATTTTCAGATTTCCTTTTTTTACTTGGAATGATCAAGAAACACTGTCTTTTGACAGAGTGTAAGATGTTGCCTTATAGCCGTAGTATGGATTAGAGAATCCAGCTAGACAGAGATCTAGACAGCTAGAGACTTATGTAGCTGTAATTAAAGTCTGGGGTTTTTTTTCAGTCTCACTTCAGGATGTGTATTGTCATTTCATCCATGTGTTAGGCTGAATCAAAAAAATGCACAAAAGATAAAAAACAATAAAAGCACTAAACAGGGAAGAAGCAATCCATATGCAGCATGGAAGCAAAAACAGATGAATGCAATTAGAAGTTTCAAGGACACACCGGATACTCAGTCTTTATTAAAAAGGTTTCAATGTCCTGGGCAGGTGCAGAATCTTTATAAAGAGAGGTAGGGAGCCATTTTAATTTTATAGACACAGAGTCATTTAATGTTATCAGTTGCCGTGTGGTACACAAAATATCAAAGACTATTTTAAGTCGTAAGTTAATACATAAATACTAAAATACTAATTAAATACTTGTGAAATACTAAAAAACACAATCCAATCCAAAACAAAACAAAACCCTTCCTTAGGAAGGAAATAACACAATGTTAATTTAGCGTATATGATCCAAATAAAAAATAAACATGTAACTTTACAAGGACTGAGTAGTTTAAACTAGGGCAGTGCTGTATGATTTTATTTTGAGGGTCAGATTTATTGCCATAGAAAAGAAAGTTGGTCCCAAAGGAATAAATCTACAATACAAAGAGTGCTGCAAGGAATAAAAGCTTTTGCACTGATTTACTAAACTACCTTTATCCTTTTTTCTCCAGGTCTTTTTTTTTTTCTAACCACGATGAATTAAAAATATAAATGAGAAATTTAGCTGCAATTTGGAAATCAATGGGATGATCAAGAGAAGTCTGCAGAATTTGTTTCCTTGACCTCAGTGTTGCCTTTGGTAATCCATTTGAACAGGGTTCCTGTGTAATGGCAAGAGACAATTGGAAAGTGCTAAAAGAATTGCCAGAATTTATTATACATATGAATTAAATAGGCAATGTTTAATTTTGTAGGTCTTCTTTCAGAATCATTTTCTATTGGATTGAAAAACTTCAACTCTGCTTTTCACTAAGTGAAATCACTGTGACAAGACAAGCCTAACTACTTCTCTCCTCTCTTTCCTGCACCTCCCCCTCCTTTTTTCCATATTTAATTTTGAATACATTGACTATTCCTTTTTAGGGTCAGTGAAGGCAGACTGACGACTGCAAATAGAATTCCATAAACAATAAATTAGATTTAGATTAAGCTTTCTTCCTTTATTTTTTAAGACTGTGATAAGAACTGCATGGAGCTCAGAGTAGCGCACAAAAAGAGACCTGAAATACACTTTTCAAATGGTTTCAGGAGAACATTGCTTGAAAATCAGATGCTTTCTTTAAAGGACAGAACCTTATAATATGGTAAAATGTTCCAGAAGTGGGGTGCCCAAAACTTGATCTGTGGTCAACACTACATAACCTAATAGGCCAATCTGCAACGAGCCTGTCCCCGCCTGTCATAGGAGCGGAGTGTATTTCAGGTTCAAGAGACAGCTAGTCCAGCTACTCACTCAGAGCATGGTCACCTATGAGGTCAGACAAAGTTTCTCAGAACTTTATCCAGTCAAGTTTTGAAAACCTTAAAGCTTTCTTTTGATTATCCATTTTAACAGAGTTCCTGCTGTCATTAACAACAGACAAACAGAAAATGGTGCAGTAGTCACAGAACTTTATGCGTTATTAAGTAGACAATGCTTAATTTTGTAGCAAGCTCTTAAAATGGCAATGGAAAAATTGCAACTCAGCTTTTCAATCAATAACTTCTTAACAATTATTTTGGTTACTAAAAACACATTAAGCAAGCTTGGACTGCTTGTTTAGTAACAGCTTGGTTACCCTCAGTAAACACTGTGTCATGATATGAAGAAAAACACTTCTTAAAGCATCCTATATGCAATCATATTCCACCTCTTGTGATTAAAATCCCTGACAAATTACCATTTGCGTTATTCTACAATGAAGTACCTGTGAAGCTGCTTCTGGATAATTTAAATAGCATCAGAGAGGCAAAGAAATATTTTTCTGGGATTCTTTCGAACCAGGATCTAAACTGTCTTTATGAAGACAAGTATGAAAATCTCCTGAAAAAGTAAAAAAGGGAATACACTTTTGATAATGGACATTAATGAAATACTTTTTATGATTATAAAACAATAAGAGTGCAAGCTTAATGTTATTTTTCCTAAAGTTTGGATTGTTAACCTTATTAATTTATTCATTTTTATCAATCTCTGACTACTAAGTTCAATACATTCTTCATAATTGAAATAGGTACTCTTCTTTCTTCTTATTCACGTTGCTTGAATTGAGTCAACCACAGGTTCTCTGAGGCAGACCTCAGCTCAAGCAAATCTTCAGAAAAAACAAAACAAAACAAAAACCTACAAAAAAAAACAGATCAGTTTTACTGATAGCTGAAGGAAACATTTCTGGCTCTTGTAGAAGCTACCATGCCTATCAAATTTTCAGATCATAGAATCATAGAATCATAGAATCACTAAGGTCGGAAAAGACCTCAAGGATCAACAAGTCCAACCGTCAACCCACACCACCTAACTCACTAAACCATGTCCCTAAGCACCACATCTACACGTTTCTTGAACACCTCCAGGGATGGTGATTCCACCACTGCCCTGGGCAGCCTGTTCCAATGCCTGATCACTCTTGCAGTGAAGAAAATTTTTCTAATATCCAGCCTAAACCTTCCCTGGTGCAACTTGACGCCGTTTCCTCTTGTTCTATGACTTGTTACTTTAGAGAAGAGGCCAGCACCCACCTCACTACAACCTCCTTTTAGGTAGTTGCAGAGAGCAATAAGACCTCTCAGCCTCCTCTTGTCTAGACTAAACAACCCCAGTTCCCTCATCCTCTCCTCATAAGACTTGTGCTCCAGACCCTTCACCAGCTTCGTTGCCCTTTTCTGGACCTGCTTCAGCACCTCAATGTCCTTCTTGTGGTGAGGTTACTCTGAATTTCTTATAGATCTGCTTTCTCTATTTTTTTTTCTAAGCAATACAATCCCTTGATGGGTTTTCCTAGTGTAAGAGTTCCTGTGTATAAAACAACAGATTAACGAAGCAGATAACTTTAAAGAAATATAGTATTTGATATACCATTTAGAAACTGAAAGTCAGAAAATAATTTAAAAACAACTTTATTTTGTTGTTGTTATTAAAGAAATTACTGCATCACTTTTAATGTGGAAAAAGTACATGAAGAATAGCAATAGAATGATTTCTCAAAAGTGGTAATGAATTTTAATTTGCTGCTTCCTCTCCAGTGAAGTGAATATCCCTCAAGATACCTGGGGAGTTATTTAGCACATTCAAGAAATGCCCTCTTAGAATGGCAGTTGTATGACAACACATTGAGGGACATAATTGTCTTGTTCACTGTTGCCATATGAAGCAAAAGATTGGAAAATGGCAAATACTCACTGAAATAAAGGAATAAGTGAACACTGACAGAAATTAATAATGTGAACTGAACTTTTCATTCCATCACATACTAACATAGCAACAGCATTGATCCTTCTGGAGTTTTAAATTAGATGTGTCACTGCAGATCATTCTGCTTCTGGAGAAGAGCAAACTTGTAAAAGGTGACCACATCTATGACAACTGTGAGTAAATCAAACAAATCAAACTCCAGAAGTGGAATACAAAATACTCTTTCAGTATTCAAAGAATGCTGAAAAAGAGGAAAATCTTATTCAGTATCAGAATACCATGCTATGAATTGATATTATGTCACTGCCAACAGTATTTGCCTAAGTGAAGCTTTTTTTTTTAATAACCCGTGAATACAGAGGTTGTACTTTTCTGGAGATCTTTGTGAACACCATTCAGATAGTTAAATTACAGTACTTAAGTGTAATTTCTTTCCTCCTCCAGGCATTTACTGCAATGCTATCTCTTTCATTAGGCTTTCAGGAAGTATGCATAAAACCAGTATTGTTAATTACATGCGAAATGAAGGTATGAGATCTTCATATATTACTTCTTACTTTCTCACTTGTATATCTTCCAATCTATTGTAACTACGAGTTAAGAAAATCCTAATGCAAAGTGAAAAGGACATAAAGTGCTAACAATCTCCCTTTGATCTTTCACGGCTTTCTCAGGTTTTCCATCCATTCAGAATCTGATTCTACAAACTTTTTTTTTCCCCATTACAGCAGAATACTCAGCAGAATCTCAGTGAAATTAATTATACTATTTCTCTACAATATTTTATTTCAGATTTAAAAGGGAAGTTACTAGCAAATTACATTTTGTATAAATAAAGGTCATTCATTACCTGCAATTTTAAAAAGCATGCAAAATTTTATGGCTTGAGAAGAAAATATTTTGGACAATTTAAGCATATTTTAGAAACAACAGAGACAGCAGATTTTGTTGTCTTGTTTTCTTATCATCTTTAATCTATGAACATGTTAAAAATACTACAGTCAAAAAAGTTTGACAAAAAGGTTCAGTAAAATTTCAGTTTGGGTTTTTTTTTTTTTAATGGGGACATGAAACAAGCTACTTGTATTATTCTCACTTTAAAGCTGTCAATTATCTACAAGAAGTCCTTGCATCATGACAGATAGATAGATAGATAGATAGATAGATAGATAGATAGATAGATAGAATTTGTAGCAAAAAAAAATTCCCTCTGAATTCTTTCTTGTGCACAGATATTTTTTTGTTCTGGTTATAGTATAGCTACCTTTTTAATGACATTTCTTTCAAAAGGCTGAGTGCAAAAGTAACTTATTTTCATTAATATGATACACCAAGTCTGGATGCCACTTCTCTCTATAAAAATGGTGTTAGCAGAATGAAATGGCTATTTGGGGCTAAAAGATGTTTTTTTGACACTATTTTTGTTCTGTACTTTGGTTTTATACCTAAACCAAAAAGAAAATTATTTCCTTTCAAAAATGCTGGCTTAATAGTTCCATTCCTGGAAAAAAAAAAAAATGTGTTTTTCTATATCTGAAATAACAATCTCAAAGAGAATACAATGCTGCTTCTTCTCTCTGATTACTGAACTCCTACATCTGTCATGAATAAAAAGAAGAACTTAGAAAACATCCAGTTCTCAGTGCTGATTTTACACTGTTAAACCTCTATAAGCACTTATGAAAACTCCATTACTGCCAGGTCAATTCATCATGATTAATTTTATTGCAAAGATTAATAAATGAATTAAAAGTGATTAAACAATTACTTTACTATGTTAACTAGTAAGCTTTAAATACAATCAGACATAATTTTAGGAAGTAAATCCATAATAGATTTCTGGTATTAAACTCCTAACCCTTCTACAAACATTTTAGTTTTCGTAGTAGAGATACATTCATATAGGATGTTAATAAATTACAGTGGTTAAAAATTAAGTATGCACACCTGAGGAGTTCTTAAGTGCATTTAATTCCATGGCAGGCCTGGACATACATGGAAAAGTAAATCTTCCTCTCTTTCCCCCCGCACGCCTCTTCTGCTGCATTTATATAATGGAGACTAAGATGGATTGATGGCTTTGGCATGGGAGTAGTTTACACACAGAACTCACATTCCCCCTTCTCCCATCCCATAATTTAGACTCTGATGACATAATTCTCTTTTTGCCTTCCCTATCTGTATTTTCACTGGGTTTTTTTGACCATACTGATTATGTTTTTCCTAGATCTGGCATGGTTTTGTATAGCAAATACAAAGCTATAAAGAAAATTCTATGTCTACTTTCTTAAATGTTAATATCTTTTTACCTAACATCCTCTAAAAAAAGTCACCAGTATGCTGGGAACTTTGTTGAGTGGAAATGTCATTGGAGACATAATACTGGGAACAAATTTATTTCTTCATAAGGTAACTCATATAGATCATCAAAAGTCATACATTGCTTCCTTTTGCCTCGAGTCTACATTTAAATTCTATGATTTTCTTGTAAGTCTCAGTAGCAGATGAAGGGCTAATAAGTCGACCTGACATTTTTAAGCGGATCTTAACTGTCTGGATTCATATATCAAACTATCTTTGGATGCTGTGCATCAATTTATCCAGTAATCTGTTGGTTTTGTGATATGGGTGATGGAAGTACTGCTGTTTCACTTGCCTTATAAACCAAGATCTGGTGGAGAGACCTTGGTTTTCGGCAAGACAGCATGACTTCACATGAGGCATGACTCTTTGTTTCCTTACTGATGTTTAAGAAAAAACCACACTTTCTTGAAAATTAATACACATTGCTCACGATACTTCAGATTTTGTAATAAACAAACTGCCCTTCAAAAGCTGAAGGCTTCCTCAATAAAATCTAAAATCACTTCTCTCTTCCTCTCTCAACCAAGACCAAAACTAAATCCTAAATTTTCAACTGCTGTGGTTAATATTCGTCTGATTAAAAAAGTGGTGTACAGTACCCCAGTATAAAAATAATCTTTTCTCTGTGTTTGCATGACACAGTGGGAGAGTTAATATAAATATAAAAAACATTTTATAGAAGTGGGAAATAATTATCTGTTTCCTTGTGAAACAGATAATTTCTTGTCTGGAAACTCTTTTGTACTATTAAGACCAAAAAAAACAAAAAACAAAAACAAACAAACAAACAAAAAGAACAAAACCTAAACAGGCCCCCCTCTTCATTATATTTTTAAGCCATTTTGTAATTTCCAACTGGCAGCTTCTGCTGAAAAACGAGTGAATAGTCTTTGTCTTTACCTTATTTTTCTATAAAAACTAGGTACCTGTGCAATTATCTGAAAACTTAACCACCTGGAGGCACCTTTAAGTTTGTGAGTGTATTTTTTCCTGTGTAAAATTTCACTTGAAATTTAAAGTTCTTCACCTGCCTTTGACACCTGGCAGCTTGAAATCTCTCTCTTCGCTAAACTCCACTGAGAACTGTAAACTAGGAATTCCTCAAACTACCTCACTTGAAGGAATCAATCCAGCAAATGTCACAAGGTGACACATACCTTATGTGTTGTGGTCACACTCCAGAGACTGACAACTCACCTCTGAAAGATCAGCAAGAAATGTGTTTATATGAGGTCCTGAAATACACAGATGTAAACCTTGTGTTTAAATCTTACATCTAGGTGATTTTCTCCACTTAAGAAGGGAAGACCTCTGTGAGGAAGATTGGCACCTTAAACCAGCTTTTGTTAAAATGTTGTTTCGTATTTTATTCCATGCATCATTTCCAATGCTTTATAAGAGTATGCATTAAATGTTTACAATGCCAAGAAAATATATTTTATTACTTCTGCTAAGGGAGTGAGAATTGTGAACAGCTGCTTCTTAGGTAGCTGTATGCAGTAACCACAGGTAGAAATCTAACTTTCTGAAACACTCTGAAAATACTGAATTCTGGCCTTTGCTAGAGAATAAGAATAATGAAATGCAGAAAAAGGCTGTTTACTTTGATTCAACACCCTTTAGCTCCGTTACACAGAAGCCCTTGAGGTGCTTTAAGCTGACAAATGCTTCATAATAGAGTAAAAATGTTGTCAGGTGTAATTATCATTCTTGAATAGGAATAAGTGAGCCAATAACAATTTCAAGGTACAATAGAAGTGGTCTTATCCACTGAAAATAATCTTTTGGATATTAAAAAAATGAACATGTAGCTTTAGAAATTCTAACCAATACTTAAGAAACCCTAAATTAATCAGAGCTTTTATTGATTACTTAGTCGAATTGTTCAGTTCCACTGACTTTAAATGGTATCAAAATGGGTACTGTTTGGGGTTTTTTTTTAGATTTGGGAAAAAATAATCCCTGCATGCTCTGAACTACAGCTGAAAAGATTCGTCTCTGCAGCAATTAGAAGTACAGGCTCTATATGATGAGTTCAGCTCCATTATGGTAAAACTGAGTGAAGTCTGCAACGCAGACAAGACCTGTATGGGGTATTCAGCAGTTCAAGGACTGAACCATCCAATTTACTGAAGATAATGAAATGTGTCATAATAATTCCCACTGCAAAACTCATGTGGAGAGGATCTTTCATTGATGACAAACATATGGACTGACAAAGGGAGCAGGTGTGAAATTGACTTAGTTAAAGCAGCGTTTCAAATCTAGGCTAACTTCCCTTTGATACGTCAAAGTAGTCTCAGTTCTGCCCTGAAAAATCACACAGTACTTAGGGTCACTAACAGTCATCATAATCATACTTAGGGCTTGCATAGGACTTTATGGTTTCAAAGCCGTGTACGAATTCACATTTCCATCTTATTTATATCTTGCAATTGACGCACAAGATGAGCACTGAAATTGTACACACTTTTTAGAGTGACAGAGTTTCATTTATTTATCATTTTTAAATGAGAAGGAAAGGTGAGGAGAGGGTATGAAGGAAAGCTTGGTTGCAGATGGAGCTACCAGTCCCTCCTGTTGCCTATCAGCTCAGCTTCAGCAAGAGCAGGAGTATCTGGAGTTAAAACTCTTCTCCTTTTAGGGGTGAATTAGGAAGAGACATTGGTTCCTAACTCATCCTCCTCCTAATCCTACCATACAACCGCATGGAGGGGAGGAAGATAGGGTGTTAAAGAGAGGTGGCACAATGCTAGTTACAGAGTTGAACACAGGGAACGCAGGAAGTCTTGAATGTCAGTTACAGAAAACAGAATCTTGAACAGGCTAAAAGAGCGAACCAGGACAGAGAAGCCAACTCAAACATCCAAGGACTGTGAAGAAAATAAGTTTCGCAGTTGCACAAAGGAACTAGAAAGTGGGTTGTCTGCTCCTTGCAATCAGACACAGATGTCATACTGAGAAAAAGGGGGAGAAATAAGAATAGGATTTGTTGCTCTTACTGAGCTAGAGAAACAGACAGTAGGAAGAAATGCTTGTTGAAAGAAACCATCCAATGGTAGCAGATATTAATCCACCCTATCAGCTGATGTTCTACCTTGTGTTTCTGTAAAATAAAACATGGCATAGACAGTATAACACACAGGGTTTGATGATTCCAGCTCTTTGGTTTTCAAATTAAATTGCTTAATTTGGAATGATGGACAAAAGAAAACATCAGAGGAAATGTGTTCATCCAGAAGAAAGAAATAAAAGAGTGGGGTAGGGTATAAATTACATAAAGAAAAAAAAATGAGTTAAGAAATAGAATGAGGATAGCATAGCTAAAAGAGTCGAAATGAGAAAGAAAAGGAAACAAATTTAAAAAAGTAAACTCAAGACAAACAGGATTACAGAATAAAATACAAATCTGTGATAGGAAAGAGATAAGAAGGCTTGCCAAGACAAGTGGATAAAAAACATCATCTGCAACCGTCAGAGTGAGTAAGCGCCATCTGCAGCGCAGCAGAGACCCCTCTCAGTAATCAGAGTCACTGGGCTTCGTTCACTTAGATGGCCCTCTGGCAGAAGGCCTTATTTTAGACAAACAACATGGTCGCAGTTGCATCCGGCAGCAGCAACACAAACAGCTGACAGGTTTCATCCCTCTGTTCGTCAGAAGGGACCTCATTTGCAAGGGCAGTGGGGACAACTGGTTGCTCAGGGTGTAGCTGGTGTCCTGGGGACTACCCATGGTGCAGCCAACTGTACCTCCAGCAACAGCAGGTAAGACACTGAACTCACCTGAGGTTTCTGCACAGGAGTATTTGCACAGTTGCCTTTGAACTGACCCCAAGAATATCATCCTAGGAAGGTTAGATTGAACAGCTAGATTTTAGCTCCCACCTTGCCCGAGGAGGCCATCCTGCTCAGCTGCAGAGCATTACCGTGTCTGTCTTTGAATTCTTTATGCACCACCTCCCCTACACGATGTGCTCCTCTGCTGCTCTCATTGTCACGATTCTTGGAGAGAATTAGGTATCACAGTGACCTTACATGTGTTTTTGCTAAATTCCTACAGGCAGAAAAAACCTCTTCTACCTGTACTGCAGGTGATGCCTCTATAGTAACCGCATAACATATCACAACTGAACTAAGGGCAATATTTCTCAAATCTTGGACACAGAATATAACTGCTAAATATTAATGGAACAAACTAAGAGCCAAAAATATCTTTACATCTGAGACACATTCCAAAAACAATAAAAACAAATAGTTCAATCTTGAAGCTACTTTGCTAGGTTTCAGACTTAAAAAAATTAATTAAGAAATTTTGTACAGTAAAGATTATCATCAGCCTTGATGATATCACAAATCAAGCAAACCTCTGTCAGAAATTCTATACAGTGTCCACATTTAGTACAGGGGATTTTGCAAAATATTAGAGGCAGTTTGAGCAAATTGCTTTCCAAAAAAAACAAAGAAGTTTCACATGTGACAGATAAATGAATGGCACTAAAACTTGCAAATTATTTTTCTTGTTTTTCAGAAAAGTCATGAAGAATGCTATCTGGTTAGCTATTGGTGACAACTTGCCAAAATTAAAACCAAACAAATTAAAGAAAACCTGGAAAATCCCATTTTGGCCACACCCCACAATGTTTTCTCAGGTGGTAGAAGCAAAGTCACTTCAGCATCTCATTCTATATCCATCTTTGTTTACAGGCAGACCTCAGTTGCTAGAAAAGTACCGTTACAGCCAATGTAGTTAAGATGAATGTACAGTTCATCTTATCGTGAGTCTAGGTCAGAGACCAGTAGTTAAGGATCACAGACCTGCAAAGACAAACCAGGGGCCTTTTTTATGTTTTTCAGTGCACTGTTCTGCTACCCCTTTTCCAAGTTGCTCAGCTTGTTACCCATGAGAAGCTGATCACAGGTTTCACTCCTAATAAAGGACTTACAGTCACACACCATTCACAAGAACAATTAAAATATTCACCTATTTTACTATAGTAGCTAATGTTTCGAGTTGTGTTTCTCTGGAAGTGTTAAATGTGTGTGTGAGACAAAGGGGTGAGGGAAGGGGGGCGGAGGAGGGAAAGGAGTGATCAAAGATCAGTTTAACCTAGGGAATAATGAGGTCATATGACAATAAAAGTGTATACCTGTGATGCTCAAAGTAGTGTTTCTCATCATAACATTTCAAAATAAAAACATAATAGAGAAGTGAAGAGCAACATAATAAAGACGCAAGGACCTTGAAATATTGAGTTAAACCAACCACAGAAAAATCAAATCAATTTAAGGCCTTGAGGTGTCTTGCATCTCTAATATACTGTGTGTGCAAGAAAACACTATGTCTGTGGAGTTTCTTCCCCTTTTGCAATGATTCTGCTATTGTGATTTATTTGTTTTTCCTAATATTTCACTAGGCAATGATATCAGTGGTAATTTTTTTTCTCAGATAAGTGAATGCACTTCAGATTGTACCCCTAAAGGTCTTTGAGGAATCCCATGAATATATCGAAAGGAGCCTCTGGATAAAAATAAAATCCTGCATTCTATAAAAAATCCTGTACAGGTTTCAGTTATGTAAATCAGAAAGTCCAGTTGAAATCCATTGCATCTGCCAAGTTCTGCTTTTTTTCTGCTTTCTTTTTCTTCTGTAAAGTCTATGCTTTTTTCTGTTCAGATATGAATTAAGTCCAGTACAGTTTTCTAAAGTTTTGTTTTTCAGCCTGCTGTAATGTCTTATGGAGATTCTATTAAAAAAAAAAAAAAAAGACAAATGAATAACATTGGAGGAAGTAATAGAAATAAGAAATACACCCCCTCCCCACAAACCCAACACTTTCATATTTTTTTAAAAACTGCATTTCAGTCTCTACTCTTAGCAGATAAACAAGGAGATGAGCTGGAATTGATTTGGGCCATCTCAGAACTGAGGTCACCTCAGAATTTTTACACTAACAAAAAAGGCTGATAGGCATTCTATGAGAGTTATGCAGCCGTATATCAAACAAGGATTTCCTTCATTATGAGTAGCCAGAATCCTCTGTAGCAGCTAAAGGGACTTATGAAAGGAAGAGACAGATCTATTTGGATAAAAAGATGACAGATTTCATCTTTAAATTCACTTCTACTTTATTTTAGGAACCTAATAACTGTGTTCCCTAAAAAAACCCCAAACAAACAAACAAACAACAAAAAAACCCCTGAATGTTTTGGGTTCTTTTTTTTCTTTCTTTTTTTCTTCTGGTTGGCTGTGCCAAAGTATCACTCAATGTTTTGGGGTTTTTTTTTCATATAAAAGGTTGGGTACTCACAGCCAGTTAAGAGTTGGTTTTCTTATGAGAAAAAGTCAAAAATTGTCTTTCTGATGGTTCATTTGTGCCATTTTTGTAAGGCCAGCTACAAGGTCTGGGACAGAACTTTTTGGAATCAATAGGAAAATTCCAATAGTTTTCAGTTTTGTGTTGTGTTCTGTCCTAAGACAGGATGGATCATGGAGCAGACAGTTTGGTAATTTCTATCATTTTGTACTACTGAAAACTTTTTGAACAATTAGTTCCCTAATGTTCCTAATCTGGAGACAGATATTTTATGTGTCTCAATAAGTCTCCCTAAAGAGAAATTTCATTCAGGTAAGGACAGTTCTACTAAAAACATGAGGATGTTGTAAATTTAATGTTTGACTTTACCTGCAATACATTGTGAATAAGCAGGGTTTTCATTCATATTTCATGCTATAATAGTACTTTGTTAACACATTTGTTAATTAAATCCATAATCCAACTCTTTCTGCTTGGAAATGTTCTGCAGATCACTTTACTTTTGAGTTCTGATGACACTTTCATGGACAAGATGTACAGCAACAATGCTACAAAAACTTTGAAGTCTCTTTCTGAGTTCAGGCATTTTTCATGCCAGCTGACTTTCTGGAGTTCCACCAGTGATCTGTAAAGTAAGCGATTTTTCCTGTCAGCTTCCCTTCCAGATCTGATAACAATGAAAACATCAGACACTAATTAACTAAATAAGTAATTAAATTCTAATTTTTTGTTTTTCATTCCAGGCTTATTCTACATTCCAGATATTTCTCTTCATCATGCAGCTGAGAAAGAAAGCTAAGATATAAATTTTACTGTCAGCGTATGGTATTAAAAGTACAAATAAGAATGAGAACAAAACTGCAGAGAATTCAAGGAAGGCAGGGGCTAAGAAACAAAGGAACAAAGAAACACATAGAAAAGCCTCCTAAAAGTACTGTTTTCTCTCCTACTCACAGACACACCTTTCTGGAGCATGCTCAGATTTTTACAAGGGCCATTGTCATCTTGACAAATGTTAGCTTAAGTCATGATGGCATTGAAGTGTTTGCTCACTAAAAAGATTCAGCGAAGTTGTACAGACTGTCCTGCGTTGGAGTGAATATTACCGCTGTATGCTAGTCTGATTCTATATATCTAACTGTTACAAGGACCAGAGAGGAGCAGAAGTGCATTAGAGTCTTCTCTGGACCTCAGAGTAGTCTTAGAAGGGTATAAGATGATATCAGACTGGTGAGCTTTGGCGTCATCCTTTCTGCTGTTGACATTCGTATCATAGCCTCCCATACCACTATGGGTGAGAAGGGTGAAATCAGAGACATGAGTATGATTCGGATTCTCAACTTACTTGTAACACACTATGGCTCTAAAAATCTATCCACAAAGCTAAGAGTTGTGTCAAGATGTACAAAGAACCATTCCCCTCTTTTCCTTATCTCAGGCAGAAAAGTCTCTTTTAGGGTCAGAGGCTTTGTGTACTGAACATATTCTCAGGCTGAGCAGCACTAAAGATTTCCCTTCCACAGGAAGAATAATTCACAATCAGCCGGCTGCAGGAAGATTACTTTGCAGGTTATTGATATAAGGTGCTACAACTGAGACCAGAAAATTTATGGTTCAAAACCCATAGATCTATCTTTAGTGTCTAGGGGAAGAACCACACCACAAAATGGAAAAAAAAAAAACAAAACCAAAAAACCAAAAAACCTTAATTACAATATTTTTTTTTTTAATAAATTCAGTTTGGTTTAAAGCATCATCTTCATGGCTCCCAATGTATGTATTGTATTGTTAATGTTTTCTGTATATGACCAGGATTTAATCATTATTTAAGGAACATATGACAAGTGATGTTCTGCACAATACTCCCAGACCTCATGCTTTTATTTAAAGGATATATGGTACTTATGAAGGTTTTTTCTGATATTAACATTTCTCAGGCTAACTAATCAGAATGTATGACAGAGTCAGGCTTTAACTAGTGATCTGATATGAAGTCTGAAAGAAGATTCCTCCAGTTTGGTGTTTTGTTTAATTTATTGTGGGCTTGTTAACTTGTCTTTGGTATCAGGAACTGTGGTCTAATTCTTCATGTTCTCTGGATATTTCACTAGGAACCTGCTGGAAAATGGAAAAAAATGTCATGTGTGATCATGGAAAGTAATGTTAACTTAGAAATTCCCTATAGCTTTTGTCTTTTTGTTGTAAAGGTTATTAACCATTGGAAATCCACAAAATCTATGGGGCCAACACCATCCCATCTTTTTGCTGGAAACCTTGGCACAAAACAGGCAAATAGTAATGAAATACATTGATAAAACAAAGATGGAAACTATCAATATAGAAAGCATGGAAAAATCATGTAGAGAGACTCAGAAGACATTGATAAATGAACCATGCTAAAAACCAACAGGACAAGATCCAATAACCCAAAGTGCAAGATCATGAAAGGTGGATAACAGTAAGGTTCGCTTCTATAATCTGAAAGTAAATAACAGGCAGGAAAAAAAGTGTGTGAATTAGATTACTATTGAATTATAAGCCACCAATAAAGCAAGACTATGGAAAAATAAGAATGCTCGTACAAACAGAGCTAGAAGGGTGGTGGAAAAACATCTGTAGAAAATGATGTATGATGCCACACCAAAGAGGAAGGTAGCATTACTAAATGCCTGGAATCTTTTCCAAATCAACTTCTTTATAAGTCAAGTGGACCTGGTAAGATTTATTTAGAAATACTGAGTCCTATTTCTATATACAAAATTTAGGAAACCTGAAGTTTAACTTCAGGTTAAAAAAAAAAAAAAAAAAGAGCTCTTAATATGAGCTCTCACATGGAACACTTGTTCTAAAAAGGAAACAAATTTCTCAAAGTGTAAACTGAGAAAGGATTTTGTTGCTCTTTGCAATTATTCAGGGAAAGGGGAACAGGAGGTGGACAAACACCATACACACATAGTTAACAGAAGTTGGAAGTTGATTTTTAAACGTAAAACTTTTAGCAAGAGGCAGAGAATTAGGAGGCATCAAAGGAAAGATGTTGTGGAAAATTGAGAATAATAGTGTACAGAAATTGAGAATTTTCATAAGGGAGGTTGGTATGTGAAGAGAAAGGATGGTACAGTATAACGGTTCACAGAATCAGATTAGTGGAGGTGGCAAATCAAGAGATTCCTTGATTTTCACATGCTGAAATGGAGTGCTTCAAAATTTTTTACAAACTGTATTTGTTAGGTAACCAGATGACAAAGTAAACATCATATTCAGATTCTTGTAATATCTATACTATAAGAAGGAGTTATTTTTCTGCAGTGAGAAAATTGAGTTCAGAAGAATCTTTCTCTTGAATGAACAGAAATGCCTCTTCAGCAGTGACAAGGTTTAAGTTTTCTCTCAATCTAGCTGTAAAAAAGTGATTTCTACTTTGGAGCTGCAATAATGCCTTGGTCAGTAGGACGACGGGGAACACGAGCTTTCCTGTACTCTCTTTGTTTTTTTGCAACACTGATAATGATCTCTGAAGTTCATCCAAGCTGTGCTAAACAGCTGAGGAGCTGCTAATATTAATTAATTAATTTAAAATATTTCAAATGTTTAATAGAGAGAGAATTTGGAATTTTTAGTGCTATACAGCAGTAATTTCCCTGTAAATACATTCTTGAAACATTTCCAGACAACAAGGTCTTTACTATTTCGAGATTCTTTTAGTCATATATGTCTGTTACTCTTTTCCAATAGAATGACAGTGCTTGGCAATCCTGTTTGTTGGTTTTTATCAATTAATTTTGTCAGTTAAAAGAGAATTTAAAAAACCCTTGCACATTTTGAAACTGTTTTGGAACGTATTTGGGAACTATTCTGATTTCAGATATTAACCTGCAAAAATACAAAATGTAAAAAATATACTGATTCACAGCTTCATATAATACTGAACAAAACTCAGGGATGTGCAAAAAATTTTACTGTGCGTTTCTTAAAAATAGCAAAGCTTCTGTGTATAGTGATATGTAGCAATGCATACGTAGCCCAAGCTAATATTGCTTCTCAAAAGATGAATGTGTTCAATAATAATGGACAGGCTCATTGTGCCTGATTCAAAACACATTTGTGGGAAATTAATTTGAAAGCCGTATATTGTAACTACTAGGTTCAGAAAGGCTTCCAAAATAGTAGTAGAAAGAGACAGAAGGAAAAAACACAGATAAAAACCAGAACATCTGGAAGATAAAATAACAAAGCCTAGAAATATAGAAGAATTATGGGAAAAGGGCACTACGCAAGGAGACAGCTGTGACAAAAACTGTTGTAATTAATATGGAAGTTAGATTCTAATTATGCGTTGGAGATCTAAGCTCTAAATATCCATACACTGCATTACATATCCTATGTTCTTCATTGTCTTCTCTCTTGCTCCTGTCTTAGCTTTCATTGAATCCTTTGGAATTTTAACACTACCTTTAGTGTTTTGAAGACATGCTCCTATTTCTGAAGTGTTGAACCTAGTGAAACGCCTTGGGGGGAAAAAAAAAAGCCAATAAATGTTAGACATTCTCACTATCCTAAAAGACAAGTTTTCTAAACTACTTCAGACTGCAAGATGATTTCAAGGTACAATACATCCTTATCTGTCACAAATTGGCATAGTCATTATGGAAGCAGAAGAGATTATGATTTGTACTGAGGAAAATCTATCCCTATGAAACTCATGGTTTCTAATTCCCTCTGAAGAATATTTTAAAAAACAAAAAATCTGTGATATTTTGGACACCAAATAACCTCACTATCCCCCTTAAGTTGCCTCTGTACAGTTCTCTCCTCTTGTCCAACACTTCCTTTTACTTCTACAGATGAGTCTTGTTATCTGGCTCCCTTCAAAGAAACAAAGAATTTGAAGACTGACAACTAAATACATAGATGTGGTGGGGTGACCTTGGCTGGCTGCCAGATGGTCATCCTCCTCCTCAATGGGACAGGGGGAGAAAATAAGATTAAAAAACGTCATAGGTCAAGATAAATACAGGTAAATCATTTACCGGTTACCATCATGGACAAAATGGACTCCACTTAGGGAAAAGTAATTAACTTTTTGCTAGTTGAAATATATCCAGATGGTAATAAACAAAGACAAAAACTAAAACACCACCACATACTTCCACTCAGGCTTGACTTCACTCCTTCATTCCTGACTCCTCTACCTCCTGCCCAAGTGATTCAGGGTGATGAGGAATGGAGGTTATGATCAGACCGTAACAGTTCCCTGCTAATCCTTCCTCCTCACACTGTTATCCTGCTCCAGCATGGACCCTTTTCATGGGCTGTAGTCTTCAGGATAAACATGCTCTAGCATGGACCCTCCACAGTCTTCAGTTTCCTTCAGGAAGTATCTATCTGATCTAACAAGGGGTCCTCCATGGGTTGCAGTGTGGGTATCTGCTCCAGTGTGGGCTTCAAGGGCACCTCTGCTCTGGTGCCTGGAGCACCTCCTCCCCCTCATTCTCTCACCTTGGTGCCTGCCAGGCTGTTTCTCACGCATTTTTTCTCACTCCTCTCTCTCACAGATACTGTGCAGTGTTTTGCCTTTTCTTAAATATGCTTGCCTGAGGGGCTCAGCTGTGCACTCCAGTGGGTCCACTGGAGCCAGCTGGAAACAACCGCACAGGGCAGCCACCCCGGCAGCCCCCTCATTGCCAAGACATTGACACCTACACCTACACCCAATACACTAGGTAAATGTGTGGAGAGGTAGAGTACATCCTGGTGCCTCCTCAGCCTGCTCCTTTGTCACAGGTATTTTCTAGCTCTCGTGATCACAGTCCCTTTCTCTCCCTCATGTAGAGACATGTTTATGAATCTCTTTAATTTTTAACCATATTGACATTTTTTAGCTGATAACAAGAAATTGAAGATCAGTTAGAAGCCTTATGTTTTAAAAATGATGCTTCCTGGCAGAGCAACCAGGATACTGTAAAACTGAAGATATTCCAAGCTTTAGGAAGTAGTGCTTCTGAAATTATAGTCAGAGAAGCTTCAGTAAATTATAATTAGTTCTGAGAAACTTCTCTGACCTATTTCAGACCCTGTTAAGATCTCAGAAATTGAAGAGCTTGTCTTCATGGATTTTGTTCATCTCCATTCAAAATTCTTTGGAAGAGTCACCATGAATTTTTCTTCTTAGTGTGAGTAAGCAAGAAAACTGTATCTCATGTTAATTAAAATAAAAACAAAGGAAGACTTGACATAGAAACAATCTGGATCAACTTCCATGTTTCTCTAACTCAAACACTTATATCAGTTCTGAAAACTGCTTTATTTTCCCTAAGACACTACCACTGCTAAAATAAAGTGCCCTTCCCTTCCCTTCCCTTCCCTTCCCTTCCCTTTTTTTTTTTTACCTTTCCGTAAGGAGAAGCATAGATTTCTAATGTACAATGCATTTGATTATAATGTCTTCAGACTTTCTCAGACAGTGCTGAATTGCTTAGAATATACTAAATAACAAACAGCACATCTTTCATCTTCAGCCATGTTTTTCTGTCAGGTAGAGGAAGAATAATAAAGAAAAGTATTTTTCAACAAAATAAGTGGTATCTGGTAGGATAGAGAGGTCAAAATGTTAATTGCTTGTTTCAGGTGATAAGTACGTCTGTAGTACTGGTTAACCATGATCCATAGCTTGCAGTCAAGGCCAGACCTGGGCATCTAGTTTATAAGATTAAAAAAATTTCAACACAATAATGGGCTTTAGTGTGGGTTCAGGTGGCACTGATCAAGACTGGACCTTCAGGTTCAGCCATTGTGCTGCCCAGTTCAACAGCAGCAGTCTCAAATTCAGATTTTTCTCATAATGCACTTAAATATTATCATAGTGAGTCCATAAAAAAAGAGAGAGACCACACAAGTTATGAGGAATTGTATGCTGGAGCCTAATTTTCAGACTTCTATTTACTTGTCAGATTGTGTGTTTTTGACACTTAAAACTGCAAATATTAAGGCCTCATGAATCTAATAAGGCAGTCAGTGTCCAAAAATGGCAGGGAAGAAGAAAGAGATTATGCAGAGACAAGATGGTAGTGATATAGCAATGTAACGTCTATTTTGGACAAAGAACAGTGGAAAAGGATTCTCTCATGGAAATTAAATAAGGTTGCATACCACACGGTCAACATTTTACCTTAAAAATAATGCCATGATCAAAGAAGTATAAGCCTTCTTCGAAGCCTTCTTATCAAAGTTCAATATTTCATGAATTTTTTTACCTATCAATCATTGATTTACAAGATTTTGAAATAGGAAAAAAAATCAGCTAGAAACACACTTTTTTTCAATATTAGCAATAAGTAAACAAGATGTGATCTGCCCATACAAATAAACTTGAAAAATCCGCATTACTACACAAAGGTGTGCAGCATATTGAGAAAATCTGTGTTTCGGGAGCACATTGTCCTGCTGGGTATCAGCTCTACTACACTTTGGAGCTTCTGTTACTGAATATGAATAAGGAAGACTATGGGGTGTCTATCATTAGTACCTCATCACCTTGTGGAATTTCATGTTACATAGACATCTATATGAAGGCAGAACCTTATGGTAACTTTTGCAACATGTGTCAATTTTTTTATTTTTTCAACAGGGATATGTTATTATCCTACAAGGGGCATAATACACTACTCACATCATCTCACAACGTGTTATGCAATATTATTATTATTATGTCAGCTGGTGGTTTGTCCATCTAATGTTAGAGAGAGCAGTAGCTGTTCAGGATTAACAAGCTTTTTATAAATGCTTTGGAACTTCAAAAACATGGATAAACAAAAGTTAGGAGAATTTTTATTCATATATGAAGTGGAAAAAACTTTCCACCATCACACTTGAGGACTGATAAACTGCTTCTTGAAGCTTGTCTGTGTTTTTTAACATTTTTCTTCACGTTCTGTGTCTTAAAATATTTTCTTTAGTGTCTTTCCCTTGGTGGCTTGCACCAGTTGGTCTCTCTTGGTGGTCCCTTTCACCAGTTTGAATTTCCATAAACTGGTTAAAATGACCTAATTTTATTTGCTTCATAGAACAAACTCTAGAATGTGAAGAACATGGTCAAAACTAGTTGTGATTTCTGTTGAAGTCAGTGGTACAATTCCATTTGAATCAATAGGCTTTGGCCCATATAACATAAACATTATTCATTCTCCTATGGCATTCAAATTTTAGTGGATTGCAGCACAGTAGTATGTGCTAAACATTTAAGATCTCTAAGTAATTTATAGTAACAATGGGCCATTGTTATAGTTCCATATAGTTCACTGTCACAGGAGCAGTAGTTTAGGAGAATGGTACATTAAATTACAAGGTAGTATCAACTTATATTACAGTGAACATTAAACTATTCCATGCAGACATACTTGATATGCTGATGATGTGGTAGGATTGGGAATGTCCAAGATGACTTCTTGAGGGTCTATCCACTCTTATTTCCATGGTAATAAAGAAAAAAATAAATGTAATTATTTGCTCTTTTCACAGACTTTTTTCTCTTTGTGCTTAAAAAAAAAATCCTAAAATACCCTTTGCTGGTCAAGAAAATGTCAACCTACACTCAGTGCTGTCTATAAACTAGTATGATTTCCGCCAGTTCTTGTTAAGAATCTACTCTATGAATTTCTGTATTTGGCAACATGCAATTAAATGCTATTTTTCCTCGTGATGCTAGCTTCTTTCTCACATAACTGTCAACTTGTTTTCCAACTCCGGCTATACACTAGGCAGTGTGCAACCATGATACCAAATAAATAGAACAAAATACAAAAGCCAGACTGATTTCCTAAGTTTAGAGTCTCTAAGTTCTGATAGATTCTTGTAGGTTATAGGATGGCTACATTTTCTGTGCATTTTCTGTAGAAGTAATTTTAGCATTGCTCTGAAAGCTGTTTTATGTCCCTACCTACACTAGATTAAATGCTTATTATAATCTTTCTAAAAATATTAGAATTAAAATGTTGCTGTTTTACAGTATACCAAACTGTTGTTTACTTACTATAAATGTAAACTGGAATGAAAAATTATATTTTGAATAATCTTATTTTTGTATTTTATAGAATAAAAACTGAAGTGCCTTTCTTATTTTGTTGCATATTTAAAGCTTTCTGCTTCATGTCACTGTGCACTTTTCCATTTGAATTTAACTGAGATCTTAAATAATTTTGGGGAAAAAATATGACATGTAATTGATATCTGTCTCTTCTTTATAGTGACAGTTATATATTTTACCCAAGATATTAAACAGAACTTCATTTATTTTTGTTTTGCATATCCACAAAGAATACATCAATCATAGACAGGAAAGCTACAAACTCTTATTGTTGAAAAAAATAGTATATACTACCCAATTTTTCAGCCTGTGTAAACCATTGCCTTCATGAGGCCTGTACAGGTTTTTTCAGTACATTCTTTTTCCTAACCTTACTTTGCCTTGCTTTATCCCTGAATTGTGTATGTATTATTATGAATAAAATGTGGACCCTGACAGAGAACATGGTGCAGCTCATAAGAAAAAAAAAAAACAAATCCAAATCGATTTTGGTATGTTTTGGACCAGATGCTGTTACATATTTTCCTTCAAACCTCATTAGGCATTTTTCTTTCTTCAGTCTGCTCTGCCTGCTTCTGCTCCAGACAGTAAAAAAATGTCACACTTCCAAAGATGTGCAGCCATTTTAAATCTTTCTGTCACGTCTTCAACCCAGCACATAATTTTCTTGTTATAATTATACCTTTCTTCCACTAATGATGGACTATATTCATATCTGGTGGAACTCTGTTTTGAGTCACAAGGCTTTTTTTAAATCTAACATGCCTAAGCTGTAGACAGAGCCAGGACATGTGTTGCATGCAAACACACTCTGAGCTTGAATATCAAGTCCTTCATGATAATCTTCTCTCTAATGTTCAGTATTATTACATTTATCAATGTCTAGTTTTAATATCATTATATATAGTGATATTATATAAAAATTACATTGTTAAAGAGTATACACAATATTTAAGTAATTATTGAGCATAAAGTGAATTGCCCTTCTGTGAATTCTCTTCTTTCTTTAGGTTTTAAAAAATAAACAAACAAAAATATCAGCGGCAAAAAAAATACCGAGAAAAAAACTTCTAATATATAATTAAAACATAAAATAAAGTTTTAAAAAATCTCTAATACAATATTGTTTTGCTCTAGACAATAAATAATTGTTATTTTGTAAAGCTCAATAAACAGTAAAATTCAATCAACAACAAAGTGATTTATTTTTTCTATCATTCTCAGTTAGTGTCATTTCAATCCAATTTCTTTGGATTTATTTTTAATTAATACCAGTACAAAAAATATATATGTAAAGAGCTATTCCTGCGTAATTTTATTGAGTTACTCAAGTTTCATAATTGTGGAGCTATATGAGGTCCGTAGTTTCAGAAATTAACTTGATCTAATGACTTCTGCAAGTTCTTTGCTGAAGGATATTACAAGAAAAACTGAAGTATCCAGGAGGATATTACTGGGTTTTGGCTACTTATAGTATACTACTTTGTTAGTTTAGGTGTAGGGTAACCGTGGACTTACCCAGATACTAAAAACAGCGTGCCGTAAAGTAGGTAGAGAATGTGTAACACAGAAACTGCTTTGAGCTAATTGTCTAGATGGATGATTTTAGATTGAGCAAAGACTCTTTTTGTAAAACCGACTGAACCTAAAGTTATTTATTCAATGTGTGCTTGGTATTTCCACACTGGAAATGAGCCTCCATTAACAATAACACATCAATTTACTCATACAGGCAAATTATCTGAGGATATGTGAAACTAGGAGTTTCAAATATAAAACAAGCTTTTAAAAATTGAAGTCATGTGCCCTATAAACAATGGGGAGTGAGTTTAAATTTCTTCTTTCAACTAATTATCTTAGTTTTCTTCAGCTTTTCCAAGCTTTCCTTTCCATTCACCTATTCCATAGCATTGTCTGTCTCTATTCTTCCAGATCTTTATGTGAATGCAATCTCTCCTCGTATATATATGTGCAAATATATATATTTAGGACTGTGTCTGTGTCTCCATGTGTGTGTTTGTGTATTCCTACTGTGTTTTGAGATTTTAGCTACAACCATATCTGCTTAAATGATGGTGTATTTAAGCTGACATATCCAGTGGTGTCAGCCGGAGAACTGCAGGGACACCTTTTTTTGGGAGAGGTCATCTCTTACCTCAGTGTGATGACAACTGTTACTCCAACTTCTTCAGTATGCCAGATTTTGGTTTGAAAGGTCCAGGGACATTTTTGTAATCTCGTCACTCCCTTTTCCCTCACTGTCCCTTAGGCATTTCCTTTATTATTTTATTTTATTTTATTTTATTTTATTTTATTTTATTTTATTTTATTTTATTTTATTTTATTTTATTTTATTATTTATTTTATTTTGTTTTATTATTTATTTTATTTTTGGTCACTCAAATCTTGTTCCTGGTACTGAACAGGTCCCTCTAACTTGACATCTTTTTGCAGTGCTAGATAGCAGCAACGACATTTTTCTGTCCAACAGGAGGTGTTCTAACGATACACAGCAGTAGCACTAGTCAGAGTGTAAGTGGCAGCCAATGTGGTATCAGCCCTGTCACTTTAAATTAAGTTTGGATGATGAACCACTACAACTGTGGAGCTTATGAGCCTGAGACACAAAAGACTTAATGAGACCACTTCTCTCTTTGACTTCTCTTTCCTTTTTCTATTACTTTTTAAACCCAACTGTGACACACATGGTTAACTTAAGGTTTCTGGATAGCAAGATGGAGTTTAACAGTGTTAGTGAAAACACATGGAAATATTGAACTTACAAGCCTGTCTGGGCAGTTGGTGGCTAAGTTCAGGTGTAAATGAAGATACAGATATTGGAGCTAGTCAGAGTTTCGTTGTTACCCAGAAAAGCACTTGGCTTACCTAATGCTCACTATCCTGGGAAAGAAACATGAGATGAGTATCTCCTTCTTAAAGTAACAGCACTCTCTGACACATCGCCTTTATTTCCATTAAACTTGTTAACAATGTATCAGAAGGATCTTGCAGCAGTTTAAGTAGAACTGAAAATAAAGTTGCCTTATTTTGTTTGAAGAAGAAAAAAACCCCAAAATTTAATATACCATGATCATTTACTATGTTAGACTGTGTTATAAACACATATGGAATGGGAAAGTTCACCAACCCCATTAAGTTAAAAATCTTTAGGAAATATTTCTGCTGTCATGCATTTGAACCTGATATTCCTAATCTCTTTCGGAGATGGTGCAGAATAAAGGGCTTGCATAAAATAAACCTAAAGATTACTTCAGGGTTTGACCAATTAGAAACAAAATTTGAGTTCTCACTTTTTATTGTAATGTCTTCATAGGGATCTGGGCTTATTTAGATGCAGACACATATCTATCTACATTTACATGTGTACTTAAACTTGTACCACACTTGAGGAAGGAAGATGGCTTTAAAAAACCTTTATGCTACACAAAGAGCTCTAAGAATATACAACTAGTCATGTAATGTGCACACAATAAATATTTCACTGTGATGTTCTGTTTTCACATGACCAGTTTTCATTCTAGTTTAGTACCACAGACTTAGGACCATCACTCTCATGTTTAAATCTGGTATACACCAAGATATGGCGAGGTTTTTGTACTTATTTTCTCTGCATATTATCTTACTTTGAAGGCATTTGTATTATACTCCACGTATCCACCCATTCTTTATTTAAACTTTAATCCAAATTGGCAAGGATATATTAAGATACTCCAAATTCCAGTTAAAACTTGTTAGATTGTTTAATATTAATTTAAGTCTAGGAAAGATGCAATTCCTTGCAAATGGAGTGCAAAAAAAATGAACTAAAATATTAATGAAATTAACAATCCTTAAACATCGAAAAGCAACCACATTTTCATGTCTGCTCACTTTTCCAACTATTTGCAAATAATAGTAATAATTAACTACTTCTCAAATTTGCCATCGGAGAAAAAATTTTTTAGTGTATACAAAGGAAAAACATCTCAGAAAGAATTACTTGCAATTATTGAGCACTAAAAAGCTGCTAAGTGAAAACGGAAAAATCTGAGCCTGACAAGAAGGGCTACGGTCTTTTTTCACAAAGCATCTAAGAATATATTTTGATGCTCAGTCATTCTAAGGACAAAAGCAGTAAGGCTGAAAATCATCTTAATGTTAGGATCTACCAAAAGAAACATTAGGTTTTTGTTGATGTAATCTTGTAACATTTCCATGAATTTTGAAGACAAAGGAAACCAAAACTTCAGCTTTGTCAGTAATAGCAAGTAATTAAAATTTAGATACATATACCATTAGGACACTTATGTAATCAATTTCGTACTTGAACTTCTCTGAAAAGTAAAAGGTATCTTGCTGGAGACAGAACTCTCTGCTGCCTTGTTTCCTCAGCAGCTCTCTCTCTTTAAGTCCTTAAACACTATAATTCTGTTTTTTCTTTCTCTTGTCCTTTTCCACAATTCACTGCATGAAGGTGTTGTGCATGTCTCCCAACTATCCAGAAACATATTTCATGACTTTGACACATAGATTGCATAGTTACTACCTTGTTTATTATTTGAACAAAGAATCTCAGAACAATCTTGATTCTATATATCTGAACTGAAATAGAAGGATTTCAGAGTTTAATTACTTCTCCTTCTTTTAACCAGGAGAAAAAAACACAAAATAAAATTATATTTCAGACGTGCTTTGTATGTAACTGTGGTTACGCTCTCATAAAGTGTAAAAGTGATGTAGCAAGAAGAAAAAACATCAGGTCTTCTTTCAGTGCCAAAGCATACAATCAGCATATCACAGCTAGAATTAAGTATGTTAATTCAGAATCAGGGATGTTGACAGACAGTTATAAGCGGTATAATGTAGTCTTTTGCTAGTTCTAGGAAATCATAGAATCATAAAACTGTAGAATTAATTGGGTCAGAAGGGACCTGAAAGATCACCCAGTTCCAACCCTGCCATGGCGGGGACACCTTCCACTAGACCAGGTTGCTCAAAGCCTCATCCAACCTGGCCTTGAACACCTCCAGGGATGGGGCATCCACAACTTCCCTGGGCAACCTGTTCTGGTGTCTCACCACCCTTACAGTAAAGATTTTCTTCACAATATCCAATCTATATCTACACTCTTTCAGCTTAAAACTGTTGCTCCTTGTCCTATCACTATGCTCCCTGATAAAGAGTGCTTCTCCAGCTTTCTTGTAGGCCCCCTTCAGGTACTGGAAGGCTGCTATATGTTCCCTTCAGAGCCTTCTCTTCTCCAGGATGAATAACCCCAACTCTCAGCCTGTCCTCCCAGGGGAGGTGCTCCAGCCCTCTGATCCTCTTTGTGGCCCTCCTCTGGACCCACTTCAACAGGTCTATGTCCTTCCTATGTTGGGGGCCCCACAGCTGAAAGCAGTACTCCAGGTGGGGTCTCATGAAAGCAGAGTAGAGGGGGAGAATTACCTCTTTCGACCTGCTGGCCACACTTCCTTTGGTGCAGCCAAGGATCTAGTTGACTTTCTGGGCTGCAGGCACACATTGCTGGCTCATGTTGAGCTTTTCATCCACCAGCACCCCCAGGTCCTCAGGGCTGTGCTCAATCCGTTCTCCTCCCAACCTGTATTTGTGCTTGGGATTACTGTATACATTTTTAAATTCTTTTCTGCTTATGGCTTGAAATGGATGGGTAGTGTAGCAAAGTATATTCAGGTTAATATTCTTGTAATAAGTAGAATATATTTAAAGAGATAGAAAATGCTGTTGTACTGTCTGTTACATCTGTCACTGCAGCTGTAACAACAACAACAAAAAGAAATTACCTCAAGCTTTGGGCACATTCCTTATTTCTATTTTACATGGACTTAAAACAGCCATGTAACTCAGAAAATCTGGGTTGTCAGCTTTATAAGGTAGCAAACAGTTTAACTAGGAACCCACTGAAATGACACGATGACTTACAATTGAAAATCTTCACAAACTGGTTTTGAAGGAAGCAAAAGGTCTACACTCTTACTTCTCCTCCCCCCGCCCCTCTTTATTGGGGATGTTGTCTTATTCAAACGCATATTGTCTCTCTTTCTAGGGTCTTGGGTTTTTTTCCCTTGTACACCTGAAATACGTCAAAAGAGGGAATCATCACTTGCAGGATGTTTTAACTAAAGACCTCTAGTCTTTCAGATACTTGATTTTCATCTTCAGTAAAAAGACAGAAAAAAATACTCACCATTTATTACATAGTTCACATGGTTATACATATTATTGTTGAAGAAACATCTTACTTAAATAACAGGACAATGATGTGAGCTACTAGAGATATCATGTGAATAAAGGGTATGAGATGGCTGAAGAAACTTGGGCATCTGAGGATATAGGTGACTAATGTAGCCTTAGGCAGCTCCAAGATTGAGAAGACCAAAGCTAAAAAAACCAGGTCTAAAGACGCCAAATTTCTTAAGACAAAAAATAGAAAGGAAGAGAGTGTTGATGATGTTTGTTATGTACAAGATGAATTTTCTGGACAACACCAGAACAAGAAGGAAATCAAAACAGTAAACTGCTGAAGTTCAAGCCCTTACTGTTTCATAAGAGATCAGAGCTTTCTTATTCCAAACAAGGGTCTTAACCGTGTGCTGGTTAGTTACTTGGCTGTAGTTTAACAGATTGCATCTGAGGGTGTTGTGTTTCATTTTCGTAGAAAGGAGAGAGAAAGAGATTTTGCTTTTGTTTTTGTTTTTATGGAATCAAAACTAGAAGGAACAAAAACAAACCCCCAAACCCACCAACAGAGGGTTTGCTCTGGGGTTTGGTTGGTGGGGTTTTTGCTGTTTGTTTTTTAGGCAATGAACCTTACAATTATTTACCAGGACTATTTCCTTCGGTAATTTATTTTATTAGCTCTTATCAAAGGCAGCCTTATGGCAGTGTTTCATCTCTGCATCTCAGTTACTTTAATTTCTCACTAATTATGCCTGCCACATCCAATTTTATCATAAATACTTTTGGACAGGGGCAGCCTTACGCTTTATTGTCAGCATAAGTGTCTCCTGTTCTGGAGTTACGTGGTTTTGTGACACAGAAGCACTGTGTAAGGTAACTATTCTCAGGGACTTGCAGTACGGGAGTCAATGACATTGTAGTCTACATTGCAAATGTGCTTAACCTCCCTGTTGTGGTATAACTCCTCTATATACTGAACAAAGAACCTAAGGTAAAATCCTTTGGCTTTCTAAACCAGCATGCTCTATGTATCATATGCAGCATGACAGACATGGCTGGATGTGATGAATGCTGATCAGTTTAGTGCTGTTGTATCGCATGAGCCAAACAGTGCACTAAATGAATACTTTTATAATCTTTTAAAATGTGTAAGTTATTTCCAAGTTATTGTTACAGCTTTTTTTTTTTTTTCCATGAGTATCCGAACAAAATTACAGACTGCTTTATTGAACACATGGATATCAGGAAAATGGTTTCCATGGGAACCTTATCCACCTGACAGTTTTCAAACGCTTTTCTGCTTTCCAGGTGATATTTCAGTAATTCTAACGGTATTAATATTGCAAGTGGACATGAAATATATGACATAAAATGATTTGTTTGTGTGCATATGTGGACAGAACCTAAGCAAACAGCATATTGAGTGAACAGCTTTTTTGACTCTGTGTCTGACAGTTTGCCTGTTCATTGTAAACTATTCCCAAATATCTCATTTTGGGACAAATCTGAAAATCATTTGTTCTGCGTCTAAGTTTTAAGCACAAACACACTTCTAGCAGAAAGAAAATTAGTTTCAGCATAATGCATAATAAGTTCAGTATACATTAAGGGATTGCTTCATTATGAAGCATTCAAATCTGAAACCAATTTTCTTCCTTCAGGAGGAGGCTACATTAAGAGTGCTGCAGACTAATTGAGAGAGCAACATGGCAACAAAGCCAGAAATCTGTACGGAAATGTGGTAACTGGTGAACCCTGCTGCCTTGATTAGCACATTAATTACAAAGCAGGTGTTAGCGGACTGTGTTAATGGGCTGCATAAAAGGTCAAGACAGCTTAGTTATTATTTTTTCCACATGAAATTATTGAATATTTATTTCACAGCTCTTCTGATATGAATATGTCTGAGGAGTACTGGTTATCTCTGTAAAGCGGAGCCACTTTTTCCTTTTTCCCCTTCCTTTTTTTTTCATCTTACTTGCGTCAGAGAAAAAGTGGTTTTGAATGAAAGTATGTCGTAATTTGTTGAAATGGTGCTGTTTAACAAAAAACAGAGAATAACAAGTGAGGGTCGGACAGCTTTTATGTTAAAATCCTACCAACGTGTGTTTATCTGGCCTGATTGTCTCAGTGTGCATCTCTGTAGCAAAGGGGACAGTATAACAGAGAGCAATTCATTCTGAGATTACGAATATGAATTTTTTTTTCTCCCTGTGCATGGTACTTAATGGGCCTGTTATTTCTTTTTTGATTTTGAGGAAAGCTATAATTTTCAGATCCAAATGTTGAAGTTAATTTCACCACTGAGGAGAAAGAGCTTTGTCCCCTTTCCTCCTCTCTCAGATTTGTAAGGCATGACTGCTTCTGGCTTGAGGACAATGGCTTCTCCAAAAGAAAAAAGTATTTGAACAATTTATTTAAGGAAAAGAGGCAAGTGCAATGTTTGCTGGAAAATTAAATAAATTTCTTATTTATAATGAGCCAAATACTTCTCATTACAGTAAAATATAAGGAAATAAACACAGGAGATACAGAAGACAACTGTAATAAATGGAAGCAAATGTTAAGGAAGTTCAACAGTGTCAGATAAAAGCAATAAACTCACAAAAAAAATGTAAGACTTTATTGGATTATATAATTGCTTAGAACACAAGCTTGATACTATGAGAGAACATCAATGATCTACATCTATTAACTTCAGAAGAATAATTTCAGAGTTAATTTCTAAACATATCAGAAAAAAAGCTTTTTTTCCTGGGTACACTGGTACGTGTTTGTCCTTAAATCCTGACAATGTGGAAATCCATTAAAGATCATGTTCTGATTAGATCTTTCTAATTTGCCTTCATGGAAGTCAGTGAGCAGATACATCTTCTGTTTGAGTGTCTTCCCGGCAGTCACAAAAACAGAGCTGTAGAATTAGCAAAATTTGTACAGATCCTCTGTAGCATTTCTCCAGTGCCATCATTTAATGAAAACTATTGACATTTCCTTGCAGACCTTTAAACAAAAACTCACCTCCTGAGTCACAAATAATTCTGGCCTCTCCTCTTCAAAAACATCAGTTGAAGACTGTTATTTCTGTTCTCAAGACATAGAAGACTGCACCATCAAGCAAGTGTGTTTTTCTTCAGTGTATTGCACACTTGAAATTGTGTCCTTCAACAGAAATATATACATATGCCCAGATGTGAGGCACACCTTCCACACAGTAACTCCTCTCACATGTTCTGGAAGCTGCAGTTTGGTTTATGCTGAAGGCTGTTCCAGGTGAAGGAGCCATTTTTGCCCCTTTCTCATGTCACGTGTGATTGCAGAGTCCTTTGCAAATTCCTGCAGATGAGGAAGAAAATAAAAACGTACTTAAGAACATAAACATTTGAGACTACCTTTCTTACACAGTAGCTACTTACTGTGGAGGATAAACAAAAGCAACCTTTTCCCAGGGGATATCCCAACTTACAAGGCATGGAAATTGCAGTCAAGGTGACTAATGCATCTCACTGAAGACAGGTTACACGAACGTCATGGGAGAGGGAACTGAACACAGCTTTTGAAGAGAACACACTGAAATAAAATAACTCTTAGATATCTTTTGGCAGCAAACTCTAAATAGTGCACAGAGGGCAACTAGTAATTGGATGAGGATCTCACAGGGTATGTTCACAGAATATGTTCAAAAGAATATCTTTGGTGCAACCTCTCACAATGCACAGAAGACATAAGCTGAATAAAAGCAGGGCTTGTCCTTGTCCTCGGTCCTGCCTCCTCCTTGTCCTCGTCCTCGTCCTCGTCCTCGTCCGCATCAAATGATCCCTGATCTTATTGCTCTCATTACGTTGGATCACAGGATATCACATGTACACCCTATATAGGAAACAGTCTTCTTACAAGGATACAAATTTAAACAAAATGTGTCCCACGTTCATGAGTGCTATACAGCAACTTGGTGGTTTATTATACAACGTATAAGTAGAAAAGATTTCGGCTTCATTAATATGAAGATCTCTTTGCATAACACTAAACCACATACTTTTTCTCATTCTACAGTGCTGCTATTCATGATTTGTTATGTTTCTTTACAGATCATTTTTGGTAGATTCAGAAAGACCTTAATCCATTCAAGATGTGTGTTTTCCAACTCTTAAAGAATTTTTTTGTTGTGAGACTTCACTTTTATTGGATATATAGCTGTTCTTTTAAAATAAGCACATTCAGATTTCTTATCTGAACTACTGTCTTCATGAGAATAGTTTACAGATAAAAGTGCTAATAAATATCACAACTCAATTCCCTTCTTTCAAAAAGTGAAAAACATTTTGAATTTAAATAAAGGTTATGGGACAAGTAATGAATCTGCCCAAAAACAATCGTCTAGACTTCGTGCCCTTTTCAGATAAACCTTGAAAGTATTTCTTTTTCTTAGAAAGGGGAGTAAACTTGAATCTGGAACCAGATTTATTTAATCTGGCACCAGACTCCAGCCTTTTAAAAGAACACATAACCAGTCATGTAGTACCTTCATTTTTTTTCAATGTATCCAAACATCCATGGCTTGCATTCTCAGTGGTTTTAAAGGATCTAATTTCCATTAATTTCAGTAAGAGTTATCTTTCTAAATATTTATTGAGACTCTGACCAACATCTAATCAGATTTCTGTCTCCAACTGTTTTTCAGTGGGCCTTTAACTGATAAATCACATAAAATATTTGTTCTGTAAAAGTCAAGATGCTATATACAACCAGCCTTCAATTTGATTACAAAAAAGGTGACACTAGGAAGCTAGCCATATAGTCTTCTGTAAAATCCAAATTTAGCTTTTTATGGTACATAAATTATTCCTAGGCTATAACTGTTGATTTATTTCAGAATTCCTACTTCTGTTATTTCTTATTGCATTTTATGAAAAAAGGTAGATTTTTTTCCTTCCAAAATTAAATTCTGAAACTCTACACACCTTCTTTATTGTTTCCTAACAGGAATACTTCACCGTAGGCTATATTTTATTTTATTTCAGTAGAACCACTAAAGACACTTACCATCTGAGGGTTGGGCAGAGGGGAGCCAGGGAGAGAGGAATACTTTTATTGAGTGACTGGTGCCTACTGAGACAAATACATTGACCTTGCCTTCCTCTGAATTCCAAGGAGTGAAGTATGCTTTATGAGTTCATACAACCGCAGAATCACAGAATGGTTGAAGTTGGAAGAGACCACTGGAGTTCATCTGGTCCAACCCTCCTGCTCAGACAGGGACAACTACAGCTGTTTGTCCAGACGGCTTTTGAATATCTCCAAAGATGGAGACTTCACAGCCCTGCTGGGCAATCTGTTCTAGTGCTCAGTTACCCTCACAGTTAAAAAGTGTTTCTTTATGTTGCCCACAAAAGGAATTTTTTCCCTTGCACTAATTATACATGAAGCCTTGGGTGATTAGAAACTAAAGCTGGGCTGCGTGTGAAGGTCATTTTTGTCTTTGAAAGAGCTCACTTTTGATCTACCATAAACAGCCAAACAAGTGAGTTTGCCGTAACTAATTCCAGACCAAGACTGATGACTTGCAAAATTGCATAAACATCAACATACTGATATATAATCCTACTGGTCCAGTATGGTTGTCCTTAGAAATTAATATCTTCTGAGAAAACAATCACAGATTATTTCCTCATCCTGAACTGTATGTAGCAGTCTCTAATGTATCATTACTCACTATGTGGAACACTGTAATTTTTAAAAGTATATTGCCGATGAACATATTTTAAATGCTTGAAAGATCTGCTTATCAGTTTATCAGGTTCCTGCAATGGGAAGTACTTTTGTGACCTCAGTGTTAAAGCTTACAGTTATAAATATTCAGGGTGACAATTTAATAGTGCTATAAACTTTTCTTCTTGGGCAGAAAAAAACATAAAATTTTAAATTATTTGAAATTTCTCAATTGCAAATTACCCCTATAACCATTGGGGCCTGATGTGTTCCATTATAAAGTTTAGAATTATTTAATATTAAATTCAAATTAAAGTGCCATTGACCGATATCCTTGTGGATCTTGGTACTGTCAGGTTTCTCAAACGTGTCATTCAGAGTCTCCCAAACAAAACTATATGTTGAGTTTATTCCAGAATTAGCTAACATTCTTACAGCAACAACTGTGGATGCAAATATTTTATATACACAGCATATATGCACAGACATTACCCTCTTCTTATACTTGCACTTGTTTCTTTCTGCACAGATTTGTAAAGAAAAATCACCTTCAAAGCAACTGATTCCCCTAGTGCATTTCTCTCTTGCTCTGTCTTGCCTGCCTTACTCCCACTGCCTGGTACTAAGTGAGTCTATCAAGGTCTCTTTGGTATCCATCAGTTCCAGTTTGATTGCACAGAAGCACTTGTTCCTTTTCAGTGCTGAATCAGGTCAACTGCAGAACAGCAGCAGAGTGATTGTGTGATTGATGAGCCCGCCTCTGGGATACCAGGAGACATGAAAGTACATTAGTAGAGGAAGCTTCAATTAATTTGATAGAGAACTAGCACAAGCTTTGTCATCAAAAAGAACTGAGGAGCCTCACAATTTTATGACATGAATCTTAAGAAATTACCAGATAAATATGTGCAGTCTCAGAACCAATCTTTGGAAATCAGTCTGACATAAATTATCTGTAGGACATAAATTATCTGTAAGAAATGCTGATCAGGGAAGGATTTTGCTTCAAGTTCACTCCTACAACATTTATCCCTAGGAGTTCACTTAAGATGGTCTTAAAGAAACTTCTCAGACAAGGTTAAAACACCAACTGGAGTTACAGAAAAGTTGAAGCTGTTTTGGCACTTGGAGAGGAAGTTTGGTATTTATTTTGAGAGGTGATAAAGGGCCAAGCTGCAGTAAAACAGTGCCTAGTGCTTTACATAAACACTATTTACATTTATAATCTGAGTCACCTCCTGGCTCAGTCATTCTAGTATCAAGGATGTGGCAAGCTTAAAGGTAGCTCTACAGTGCTGTGTTGCAGCAAAGACAACCACATGCTAGTTTTAATTTATGCACCAGATTGTACCCTAGTCAGAGCAGGTGAAACTATATGTTCAGGTATTTTTAAGTTTTCTGATGGATTTCCCAAATCCAGCCCTTCTTTTCCTTTGCCATTATCCTGCAACTATCTTAGCTAATTTCAGTCTGTGTTGTAGTATGTCTATATAACCCTGCAGCACAGGCAGACCTGTGGCTATACTGACACACTGTTTTCAGAACTCATTAGGTCTTAGGTCTGATTTCATGCACTACAGTGATGGTGGCTGAATGTCAAGGTAGAAATAAATAATGTTTTATACAGTAAAGCAATATTTCATACAATATTCTGATACATGATGAAGTATGTAGATATAAAAGGCACTCTCATATCTTCTTATATGGTAGTGTCTGTCTCTGTGAAAACTACTTATTTTTTCCATTAAGAGTATTGGTATTAAAACTTGGAAAATAATAAAGTAACCCGAGGCTCTACAGCTTTGCCCCCATTAGTTGGTGCAATAACAATGTGCTGTCAGTGACAGACTTCAGCCATTCAGGCACATGAAAAGCAAAACTTTATGAAAACAGATGCCTCTTAGTTACACTGTCTTTCAAACAGGGATCATGCATTTCAAAGCATAACCAGTAGATAGAATAGAGCAAATCTAGATAATTACAATAATACGTTCTCTATTTTCAGATACTTCAGATACTTCAGAGAGTCAAAAACTAATGTTAATTTGAGGTTAAGGAACTGTACAATACCTTGGACTTCCAATTCAACTTTCTTATGTTTTAAATTTTTGTCTAGCCCATATGCTTCAAACCTATTCAGGTTATATTTTTTTAGTTTTAATTCTTTGTTTCAACTTCCTGGATGTGACAAGATTATTAGCTGGAACAATACATGACAAAAGATAATTCACTTGTTTTTAAAATTCTGGAATGGGAAAATTTTGAAAATGCCCTCTACAGTCTAGTGGATCAACAATGGACACAGTTTAAATGCTTCAGAATCTATTTTTTGGCTGTTGTCACTGTTGTGAACAAATGTTGGCTCTTATTATATGATGTAGTTAAAACTGATACATCTCCATGCTCCTACTCAGCTTCATGTGCCCAATAACCTACTGTTCTCAGAGCAGAAATACAATCACTGGGAAAGTACATTGTATTTTACAGTCTGAAATGAGTGACTTAGATCACTGGCATCAACAAAAATGCTTGGCAAAGTCTAATCTTCCTCCCTGTCCTCTCTCAAAAAGATATTTAAAGTTGTAATAGATCTTTTCTTGAGTTTCATTTTTCAGATTAGCACTGGCTTCCTTTGGAGAAACTGGAAAAGTCAGAACAGAGGTAGATGTAAACCCTACAAACTCCTCAGCTCAAACACTACTGAAGCTCATCAGAGCTCTTGCACACAATTACTGCTATGTGATTATATCTACTTGTCTTACACATCAGACAGAATACCTTGCAAAAGCAAAAAGGTGTACATTAAGTCAAACATTAACCAAAGACTTTCTGTCTTTGATGTGAAGTTCTGCGACCCTTAGTATAAATTACGCATATCGTCCTGCAGGTACTTGCTTGCTTGCCAGTGGTCGTGCCGTATCAGTACCTCGACCATTGTCTCGTTTAAGACCCATCCAAAGTCTGCTGAAATCTTTATTTTGACTTGAAGTCGTAACTTAAATTCTTTAGCTATTCATAAGAAGAAGTCCAAAGTGAATATAGAAAAAGTGACAACATAAAAGTTAGTGACTTCTGATTAAGTGCTGAGCTTGAACTCTAGTTACTGTGGAACTGTGCTTCTGAGGTGGTAGCACAGGATCTATCAGAAGGAGTAAAACTGTGTACTTCTAATTGAAAATAAATATGCCTTCTGTAGTTGACATTTCTGAATTTACATAAAAAGAAAAAAAAAAAAGATCATAAAACTACTTGTCAGGCACAATTTTCCAAGGTTTCAAAATTTCAGGAATTGCTTCCAGATTAATAAACTAGGCAGACAAAATGAAGACAAGATAGACTAGGTAGACTAGGAAGACAAAAATGCTTAAGGCATGGATTTCAGATCCCTTTAATGAACAAATACAAATCTCATTTGAAGCTTAGTTTATATTTATGGATGATTTATTAGTGTGTGGAACCTGAAAAGTGTTGTAAATTGTGATGTGGACATACAAATGTTGAAGAAAGGAAAATCTGAGTACGTTTCTGTGTGTATTTGGTAGATGTCCTTTGAATCCTAAAATTCCTCAAAGTCTCTGTCAAGTTTCTGTTAGCACAAAATACGGTATGCTAAATTATCTTTTACATTTATGATATTAGAATAAGATTTCAGAAGTGCTCAAAACTCATCCAGTGTTCCTCAAACTCAAGTCAAATACTGAGTTAAATGGGACAAGTGTGAGTCCAATATTGACAATGCTGAAAAATTCCTGCAGTGAATATTTTGGGCAAAGTCTTATCAAGAAATGCATATTTTTCATTTTATTATTTCATACACTTAGAATAAAGATGAGTAAGTCTGTACAATTATAAATACATTCAAAATTTTAATTCTTTGCTGCCACAAAAATCTGAAGAACTACAGCAACCATTCATTTCAATGTGTAGCCTAGAGGATAAGTACGAAGGACAGCTTTACTAGATTTTGACTGCAAGTAGTTAGATACCTTGAACACACTACTTTTATTCTTCTGTAAATCCACTGGCTTTATATTCTTCTCAAGAATGCCCTGTACTTCAGCTTTTAATAATTTAATTGCATGCACATGTTTACAGGGTCTTCAAAAATGCTTTTTCTAATATACTTTGACTTTCATTGAATAATTGATTTTTGTTTGTAGTAAATTACATTCTCCTGTACCAAAATGTTTCAGAAATTAATATAAATAAAACCAGCAATGTTTCTGAACGTTTAAAGATCCTGCATGAACTCTCTGAAGCACTTTAAATTTCAAGAGATTCCAATACATAAGAGGGTGAATTAAAAGTCTGTTACAATTCCACCACTTTTTTTTAGCAAATATATGTAGATACATTATACAGACAGGTATAGATATATGAAATATGTATTTCAATAAAACAAATAGGTATTGCTATGTATGATAAGAACAGTTCTGTAACTTTAGGGTTTCATCCTTTCCAAGCTTGTATGTGTGTTTACGTTTAAAAGAGACAATTTTATTTGACCTTTTTGTGACCTCATATGGATTAAAAACAACACTAACTAGTTAGATCCATCCAATGTACCACAAGAATTCTGATTAAAAAAAAAATAAAAAATTCCACAATAAACTTTCAGTTTTATCTCCCAATGGCAGACTTTAGGGTATGTTGCACTCATTGTTAAACAACACTGTCTTATACCACTTATGAGCTAATGTAGAGTTTGTACACAAGGTATTTTCTGGATCCGCAAAGGACAAAGTTTATCTCCTGTCAAAACCAGCAACTCTCTTATAGGCAAACAGGCTTATAATCAAATACATGAAACATGAAGAATAAATCGTAGAATCATAGAATAGCATTGGTTGGAAAGGACCTTTAAATATCATCCATTATAATCCCCCTGACATGGGAAGGAACATCTTGGTCCATGTGGCCATTCTTGGAAATAAATACAAATGCCATTTTGACTGAATAACTGTGGGTCAAAAAAAACTCCACAAACTTGATAAATTTTGAAAAATTAAATTTTTACATAATCCAGAAATGTTGCTTAGTGGCTACCTCTCTTTAGCCACTTTTACATCAGGCCTACTGCTGTATTGGGCAGCCAGCCCAAGTGCTCATAAATTTCCCCACAATATACAAGACATACTCAATATGGAATATATGTCTTTAGTGGTGAAGGTCACTATTCTTTTAAATTCAACATGCAATTACGCTTTTATTGTTTACCTGAACTCCGTTTCAAGCTCTGGTCAGAGTCCTTTTTATTTGTTCCATTTGCTTACAGGAATGTTTCAAAGTGGGCTGAGAATCTTTTTTACATATGATCTTATGATGCATTTGTTAAAACACAAAAAATGGTTTTGTTAAGTGAACATCATGTTCAACTGTTTTCAGTGTATTTATTAACTTAACCTTCTCAAAAACTTTGTAAATTTTCAGTTAGTTCTTTGCAGTGCAGATTTTTTGTCCTTTGCCTTTGACAGTGAAGTCTGGTGAAAGCAAACGGAAGGAAAATTATTTTGACACCTTTACTGAAAGAATTTTAAGATGTTTTTTTCAGCTGCAATTATACTGTTGGGTAAGGAATCCAGAACCAATGGTCTCATTACTAAGTGTTTCAGTAAAATCGGCAATCCATTGTGACAAGATATATTAGATGTTACAAATTCTCTTGCAGTCAATGATAGCTTTGTAAATATGAAAATATATTTTCCCCATGCATGCCAAAAATCCCTCATATTCTATTTCAGATCAACATAAATTAAATTAACAAATAGCAGTTTAATTCTCAGACTTTTTTTTTCATATTATTACAGTGATAATGTGATTTCTGTAGGATGGAATAAACTTATTGACATGAATACCAAATGCAGCTGTTCATGTATTTCATGTCCATGCAGAAAAAGTATACAAAGTGCAAAATAATTTCCATTATCTTTAACTTACTCCGGTTACTTTTACATACTTATTCTTGGCAGTAGAAGTTAGCTTGTGCTGACCCTCCACATTTCTGTTATCATCCACCTAGTTTATTTAAAGTGTAGATGTACCCTCATGACGTCTCAAGAGTGATTTGTGTGAAATAGTTTGATCTTATGGGGTTGAAGTAACTCTGATGTAAATTAATTCTAATAAATTATAAGGAGTTTGTTAGACAGGATATGGAAGAAAGGTAGAGAGATTTCTACCCTTTCTTAAAGTTACTTCCAGGAACAATGGATGTATGTCAGCAAAGCAGTGCAGGAGTTGCATTTTTAGGTTCCCACCGTAGGAAACATGGAAAGTGTTGAACACAGCCAGTGAACCAGGAGGAAAAATAGTTTTTTTAAGCTATGAGTATTCAGAATGCTACAAAAATCAGTTAACACCTGGTGAAGCTGGGTCTTATGATTTCTTAAATGAATAGCATTCTCCAGACTTCCTCATCTTAAATCTGTATGTCACTCAAAACAGGTGCTATATTACTGTACTTAGTCTCATTACAGTATGATTATTTGGAAATCTGCATTTGGAAACATTTACCAATAGTAGATGCAAGATTGTAAATAGCAAGAAAAGTACTACTTTGTCTTTAATATACTGCGAATATATTCACACAGGTTGCACTAAGTCCAGCAGTCAGTGAAAATCTGCACATTGTTGGGATGGTATCATACGTCTTATCCCTCAGATCACACATTTTGTCAGCTGGATGAATGTACCTTCCAAGGAGAAGCTGCGTGCCCCATGGCTGTCCTAAAGTGAATGCACAGTAAATATTATTAAGGAAGTGTCTTGTTCCCTGTAGAATCCTGCTCATGCCCCATGTGCTCTGATAACCACACATAAAAAAAAATAAATTTGTCACCCTGTTCCCTTTCATGTGAAGATGAATCCCTAGAGGCTCTAGTACATTACATATGGCTGGCTAATGATTTAATCTATTGCAGGTCCTTGGTAGTGCTTTGGGAGAAAATGAAAGCCAGCATTTGCAGGTGATATACCCATCAAAACCTCATGGGACACATTTTACTCATCCTTGCCTGCTGCCCTCTACCAGTTGGCCAGTCTCCACTGGGCAAAATCTTCCACGACCTCAGATAGGTTCTCACAGTAATTCACTCATAGACAACCTGGATAATGACTGCATGGATAACTGGTGCAATCATTCTCAGAGGGTCTTGCCAACCCTGAACCACCTCTTGGAGGCTGAAAGCAGCATGACTCCAAAGAAGCAATGTTGTTGTCTCAGCTGATAAGAAATTTTGGCAAGTGATGTGCTGTTTCTTCACAGCAGCTTCCTGAAGAAACCTGTAAAGGTAACCACTCCATACTTGTATCATTAGCATAGAGTTTAATCCTAATTTAATAGAAATACTGCCCTACCCATCCAGTTTCTAACCAGTGGCAGCTCTAGTGATATTGTGACAGAGACTCGGCAAGATCTATAAACTATCAGCCAAAAGCATAGGCAGAATATGCATTTTCAATGACAGACATCAGGACAAGTGGCAGTGGGCAGAATGTTATTATGACATGTAACAGATGTAACCTCCATGCTGAAATCATGTCAATTTTTTAAACGAAAGCCACTAGTGCAGCTGGACATGGTGTTTGTGTTCTTGAAGGTTCTGGATGAAGATGCACAGAGACATATGGGATATGTATCTAGTCACAGATTGCTCTAAGAGTTACGAATTGTAAATGTAACCACTGTTCCATGACGGAGGAATAGGCTATATCAATGCATGTTTGAAATGCCCAATATAATTAGGCTCAAAGAGCAGGGACCAGTCCATGGGCTCGATCTTTAAAGCAGTGCAAACACAGTTTATGTGCCAGACTAAGCCTCCAGTCTGTTTGCAATCTGTATAAAGTTTGACATTGCCTGTTAAAAACTTCGCAAAGGGTGCTTTGGTGGACAATCTTTTTCCTGCTTGTGACAGCATCTGAGTTCACCAGTTGCTCTGCATTTGTAAATTTATTTAAAGAAGACATGTCTGAAATGAGTACATTTATTAAACCTCGAAGAAAAGAGAGTCGAGGTGGTTGTACTTCTTTCACGAGGTGCACTTTGTTGCATATATAATTTGAAAAGCTTTCCTGCTCAAAACTGCTTAGATATATGTGTTTCTTGGCTTTCAATTCCTTCTTCAGCTCTAGAAGATACATGACAAGCTTATATGCTAATACATGGTCTGGATACACAATAAGTTTCTGTTTGCAACATGAATGTGACATGTTTTTCTTCTACAGTCAGCCTACAAATTACAAATTATGTCCCTTTTGGTAAAGTCTTTTAACCACTGAATTCCATCTACCTTCTTGTTCTCATTTGGAGTTTGCTGATCGTAAGTGCTGTAAGAATATGTCTGCTGAATGTGAATAAGTCTGTTATTCTGATTCTGGATCAGAAGTGTCATAGTCTTCCAGTATATGTTTTCCACTTCACTTGTGATGTGTAAAAAATAACTACTTTAGGCAATCTTGTCAACCACCATCTCTCTGCTTACAATGCTGAAGACTCTTAATTTTATTTTTTTTTTAACATAGAGTAGAGTAACAGAACTAATGTTAGTGAATCGTTAATATTTCGTTGTTGTTCTGATTTTATACAATATGTAGAACTGGAATATGACTAGACCAAAGAAGATCCCAAAAGAACGTTACAGAAAACCCGCAGCCCTTGAAAACCCTCTTCTCAGAAAAGAAGTGTTCTCTAGAGCGAAGAACTCTTCTTGCCAGGAAAGAAGAGAGCTTTGTTCTGTGCCAGGAGAATGGGCTGTCCTTGATAAACTTCCTCTTGTATTACCTACATATAAATAATAACCTACTTTGATTTCAAATCTGTTTCTTTTGACAGACAACCTGTGGGATTTGTGTGTGAAAATCTGGTAATAATTAGTATCTTCAGTACTGACTTGTCATGTTGATTCATTTCCTTCCACATGTACTCAGGGCCTAATTTCATTCCTTCAGTATAGCGAATATCTTTTCCTTCCCACATCCTGTCCTGTAGCTCATAGGAGCTGGATGGGTTTATAGTTATTACATCATGTTTGCTATTTCCAGAGTGAAGATGTGTTTTCATTTCCTGGTAAGACATTTTATGGTAATTGTCATAACTCAAACTGTAATGGATCTTTTTCTTCCTCTTCCTCTACTGCCACACACCAAAACAACTTCTAGCGAGTCTGTTTCCCCATGTCCTTCTCAAATTCTAGAATGAATTTACCTCTTTTGATATTTAATCCTTTTTTTTTCTTAACCAAGTTCCAAGGGCTATCTCAAAGCTATGAAATTCGTCCTTGTGATTCAGCTTAGACCTGTAGTCAGCCTTAGATCCATTTTTTCTGTCTTGTCTGTTCAAATAATTAGAAATAACTGGGTTTTCTATTTAATTTATATCAGACATTTCATGAGAACCATCTTAGTAGTTTCAAGACTAGGTATTGAGAAATTAGTAGCATTAGATAAATATCTTAAATACACCTCTTCTATCTTAATTTATATCTTTACCTTACAATGTGGATGAACCTCTGAAATGTAATCTTCATACAGCAGAAAAGACAGCACATTGTGTCCATATATTACAGTTCACATTCCTCTGTAAGGTCATAGACTGAAACTGTGAAATTCCTTTTCTGTACTGTACACAGGCTGAATTACAATTTACATTAACTGGGATGATAAATTAATTTCTCCAGCTTAGAGAAATGGTTGTTAGATATAAGGCTACAAGATTTTAAAATAAAAATGTTACCACTATACTGCCTACCTCTTTAGTGGATTTGTTAAGAAATTTTAATTTCATCCTCTTTCATATAACAAAACACTGGGCTGCTGGAAATCAAGCATGTGCTTAGTTTTATGTAAATACTGGTTTGATTAAGATATCTTTTCTGAAGCAGCATATTCCAGCAATAAGGTTAGCCCCCATCCTCCTCTTTCAGTCATTAACACGAGGTAAGAATCAACTCTTATTATTCATGCATGTCTAACTCTTTTTCTGTTTATAGCTGATTAAAAATAGGCATGCAAAAAGCCTAAATTGCATGTTAAAACCAGATCAAACAGTTGTTCTCACCTTTTCTCTACTGCTTTAAGTATATTATCCTAAAAAAAAAATTAAAAAAAAAGGAAAATATTAGGATGCATATGTTTTCTTCCTTTTATGCTAAGGCCATGGTTGTTGGAGGATAATGTGTTTAAGCTGAAAACTCCTAATAACACAGACTTATAATGAAAAGCTTGTCAAATATTTAATAGTGATACTAAGCGATTATTATAATGACACTGCACAAATGTGATCAAAGCCAATCACAGATATGTTTCCTAGGTCATATACCTCCAGACTACTAAATTGCTAAAGTGCTAACCATTAAACTCAGTCTCATTCCTGTTTCTTCGCACAAAAATGAAAATGAAGCATTTTGATGAACAACTCAATGACAGAAACTCCATCAAAAATCATTTGCAGCAACAGTTCTGATTTTCCAAGGGCACCTTTTGGTTTTAAGCAGTAGTTATGATGGCAGTAATGATTCCAGTGCATCTCTATTTGGAGATTACAAAAAGGTCTGTGTTACACATAATAAACGTTTACTTAGTGTTTGCTCCATGCTCCCTGTTACGTATTATGAGTGCACATAATAAGAGTCAGAAGCACAGAAAGAGAAAAATATGCTATGTCAGTCCTTGCAGAGGACCAGGCTAGGATAAGCATGACTAAACAATTCTGGACACTGATTATTCCAGGAAACAAGATCCTTGGCAGCTGCTGAAGGCAGGCCAGGAAGAACTGGAAAGCTCCTTCACATGAAGGTACTATTCTTAGGGCTGGAATGAACCTAGAAAGGGGAATGGGTAGTGTCTAGGATATAGTCAGATTGCTGAAGATCTCACTTGGGCATTTGGGAGCTCCAAACTCGAGTTGTTTGTGCTCAAATCTTATTATTTACAAAGGGGAAAACTATTTTCGGAAGCAATTATGAGAGGCTTGGTGTACTGGAGATTTAGCACCTGCTCTGAAAGAAGTAATTTTTCAGCCAAGGTAATCATACCAATGGGTGCTTAAAAATCTACCTGTGTTCACAGATCAGTTTGTAACAATGCGAGAAATGCAATTAATACACTAGCACTTGATTCTGTTTGGAAGGAAAGCACCTTCTAACTCCCCCTAAAGGAATAAGGACTTTGCTCCACCCATTCCATGAAGAGGTTGAGGGTAGAACCATCCCATTTACTGATTTGAATTATTACTGCTGGGTTCCAGCCACCAGAGGATCATTAAAATGTAAAATGAAGAATCACAGTGCCAGAGCCTGAGAACTCCATAAATCAGTGTCACATTAGAGAAAACAGGACCAAAGTAGTTCCAAATTTCTGCTTCTTATGAGGTTTTAGGCTTCATTGCTTAAGTGTAACTTGATTTGATTATAAATCCTTATCTCAAAAATTGATTTTTTATATGGAAATGCAGAAGCCTTAGTATGAGACTACAGTTATTTAGGATCAGTACACATGTAGATAGAGCTGTATATCTATATCTTATCTATATCAGATATCTTTATATACATGATATATATATACGCACATATATACACACATATATATACATACACACAGATATCAATATAAAGAAACGTTATATAGATTATGTAAAATGTAAATATATATACATACATGTTTTATACTATGAGAAGGGGTTGAGTTGTCTTCAATAACTCATTGAAGCTGTGTATTATGGAACAGGTGTGTTGCCACATAAAATTATGACTAGGTTAATTATAATGCATTTCAATATCAAGGCGAGGCATAAATCAACATACTTTACAGTTCTGTTATTAAAAAATCTTCTGAAAACCCTCATATGTTCTGCTGGTTTTTAAGATATACAAATGTGTTAAACAAGCTGTGTTTCCTTATCGAAAATGCTGTTGGTGATTCAGGGCCCCTCAGCAGAGCACACACATATTCATCCTGCCAAACTTAAGTTGTCCTCATTATTGTTCATCACCTATGGAAAAATATAAACTAAAAAATATATACAGGTGACAAAACATGAGCATGAGAGACTCTGGAGATGTTTTATGTTTCATGAATCAGTATTTCTCCAACCTCCAGATAAGTGTCAAAATTAAATTACCCCACTGAGTTATACTGTGAAAAAGGTTGAGAAAAAATGTATGACACATCTGATCCATTGCAGGGTCAAATCCTCAGGTAGTATAAAACAGAATAGTTTTGTGACCAAAACACTATCTCTATGCATTTTTTCATTAACATGAACGTTTCATTAATTGTAACCAGCTCCATAATCTTGATTATAGGGAAATGTATAAATTTATATGTTAGCAACATTTAGCTATGTCTGACAAATGTTTCTGAAAGCATTGGATTATTGTTGCGAGTTAAGTTTTCAGATCAAATTCTGGCTGTTCTGTTGGAGAAAACCTCTCATTTTTCTTTAAATCTAGGCTTTTCATCCCCCAAATGTTACCTAAGAAGATGCTGGCAAAACACCTTTCTTCATCTCTCGGGCAGCTTGTCTATTAACCCCAGCAACAGACCAAAACACATGTCAGATGTCACACAATCATAAAATCACCAAATCACAAAGTCATAGCACAGTTGAGGGTGGAAGATCGTCTTGTCCAACACGTAATAAGCAGCAAAATGCCTTGGTGTCAGGGTCAGTATTATAGCTCAAAGTCCAAACCAGTTATATATTATTGTTCATAGCCGCTTTCCAAGCAAACTATACATAAAAAAAGAATTTATGCTGCATTACTTACTACTATTTATGGATTTACCTCTAATTAAAACCGAAACTGTTTTCAGGTTATCTTTTTTTTTTTAATCTTCTTGTGAACAGTGTTATTTGTGTGTATGTAACATGCAATTGGATGTGGGATGGCATTTACAACACTTGGAATCAGATAAAGAGAGAGAGTACAGTAGGATTGCTATGAACCTAACATTTTCAATCTGAGAGAAATTTTAGAATAACAGCGGTTTAAAAGGGCTTTAGAATAATACAGAAAGATTTAAGAATAGAAAAACACTAGAAAAGGAGATGGAGAAACAAAATACATTGTAAGAAGCAATGTGATAAATAGGTGTGATGTCATTTAAACTAAGGAAAAGCTGAAGAGAGTTATAATGCACAAAAGAAATAAGAATTTACGTATGTACATAGATATGAATGCACAATTGTAGATGATCATACACATTTTTTTCAAGTTCTGTCCTTCCCTAACTGCGTATTATAGACTACCACATTGTTAAGTCAGATAGCAAAATTTGTACGTTTATCCATCAATGTCAAATTTTCAAAGCATTTAGCTACAAAAACTGTGTGTCCATCTGCTACAAGGCATTGTGGATGTGATATAAAAATAACAAGGTAAAAAAAACCCCACCAACTTTTCCTGTAAAAACATAAAATTATTAATTGCCATGCAAAGGGTTATATGGCTATGTAATAGAAAACATATTGCATTGTATTAAATGTGACTTTAGAAAACTAGAGCAAATTTACACTGAGTTTATAACACTTATTTTCAGGTCAAATATACACAAAGGTGCTTTGATTTTATCTTTATCAGAATGGATAGGAATTCTGAAAGTAGATCTTTTGAAAAGGAAGGGAAATATGAATCAGAAAGGTTCAGTTTCACACAAAGATTTTCAGACCTACAAACAGGAGTTTCCATGTAATTATCTCCTCCATCTTAGTTAGACTGTAGAATGTTCTCTTAATTTTGTGGACTTTAAGATGTGAAAAGTGGTTCTTACCCTTATATCTACGGCAATTCTTCCCTTAAAAAGCCATCTTGGTCCCTCTTCATGGCTTTGAGTCAATGAGAGTTGAGTGAGTATAAAAAATATTCAAAAAATATTTTAAACTTCATGTTAGACCTACGTACTGCATTAGTCTGCACAGTACTTGAAAGAGAATTATGATAATAGAAATCATCTTGATATGAGTTTGAACAGTTTTCTTTCACAATCTGTAGGCATAATCTATTTAAATCTCTTGTGTCTACAGACATAGGACAGAATCCTCACAAAAGGTTGTGTGACTGGAGATCCTTGATCATCTTAATGAATGACTTACAGTAATAACTTGAAGAATATTATAAATAAATAAGGTGAATATAAAAGAACAACCAGCATTAACTGCAATTTTCTTCTCTTCACCTCACAGAATTTTTTTACAAACCAGTTCTTCAAATGGAACTGTGTTACAACAATACCAAACAGTCTTGAAAATGCCTACAGGTTCAAAAATTCTTACCATTTAAAGTAAATTTTAATGAAGAACAGTAAAATTCCTGCTACTTATTAAAACCAGTGTTTATAATTGTGATCATTTTTTGGTATGAAACAGTTACAGAAGTCAGCTCCATGTGGTGTTGCTACCCTTCAGCCTGTAACAACTCTAAAGATATATGAAGAAAATAAACAGCAAGACTGAAACTTTTCTTCCACTAAAAGTGGTCATTATGATTTGGATATATGCTTTTTAGATAACATTATGCTAGTCACTATGCTACATAATTTATAAGAATTAAAATAACAAATTCTGAAGATAATCAACAAAAGCATTTTGCTTTTCTTTATTAGTAATTTTATTATTCAGGGAAAATAAAGGGGTTTGGGTTACAGATATCACATGTAATCAATTTGTGATTGACAAAACTATGAGGAACAGCTTAGACAAGAATATTATTTTACTCTTAATAGGAAGGCTTAAAAAAATTATAATCCATACAATGCATAAGCAATCTAGCACTATGCCCACCCAACAGTTTGTGAAGGCAGAGCATAAATATAAGCATTCACAAAGCCCATGAGGGGAGTGTAGAAAATCCTGGATGTGACCATTTCCCAGCTGTCCTCTGGCTGTTCACTAAGGCTTCTATTTCTCCTAAGGACAACTAAATTTTGTAAAGCAAGCTTCCTGATTTACTTTCTTGCAGCATCTAATATCTAAGGTCAAAATTGCAGGGTGGAATAAATATTTTGTGTATATCACTATGTTATATTCCATTTTTCTTTTAACCAATCAAAGATTATGTTGCAAGAGAGCAGCAGAATTGGACAGTCATAAATGCATGACATTTTATTGATACCCTTGTTACCAAACTGTCTTAAAAAATCATCACCTATTTTAAGAAGTGTTAGAGGTACAAAGAGAAAGTAAATCTGCACAATCTAGATCAAATCAAGGCTGACTAGAAAAAGTTCTGATTATTAAACCCGCATATTGAAAACATTAAGGTTTCTCAACTCAAAACTTAAGCTGAAAGTAATTTTTTTTTGCTGTATTTAGAGTCAATAAGACTTGGGAGAAATTTATATGGTTTTGTAGTTAGCAGCCTAATGAGCTGGAGCATTCAGCCTCCAGATGTACTTTTCAAGGGTGAGAAAAATACTATGATATCAATGCAACAATTTAGTAGTTTGGAGGTATATGACCTGGAAAAAATATCTGTGACAGGCTTTAATCACATATTTGTAGTGTCATTACAAAAATCACTGGTAAATTAGTAGTGGTAAGTGTTGGTGGATGATGGAAATGGTATGGAGGGACACAGTGCCTTATAGATGGGTAGGATGGCCTTGCTTTTAATATTCTTTGACTTCAGTACAGAACCACAAGATAACTTTTTTAATGTTACTTAATAAAATTATAATTTTGAAATCCTTCTGATAAAAAACTATTTCAATAACAACCATTTTTTGAGGCAGAACAAAAAAATAATTCTAAAGTCTCACTACCTAAATTAGCAAGGCAATTCTGACATCTCTAAAGCAAAAAGGAATTAAAGTCCTGCTGATGGAGTTCTATTTTTAATAGAAAAGACAAAAAAAACCCCAAAACCCCCCAAAAACAAATACATATACATGCTCTATAATAAGATTCTTTTATTTTTACTTTAAAAAGAAACCCTCAAATATTATCTACTTTTAACTTAGCATTTATATTTCTGGATTTCATTTTTCGTACAGTGCATTTGGAAATATTATTAGCAACTGATGATAAAGCCTAAATAGAGAGGATAAAGAATAACTGGCAATGTTTAAATTAAACAGATACATTCCTTTCCTCTGAGGAATCTGCGCTGCTGCTGGTATATCTTTTGATACTGAAAGTGGAGAGTGAGGTGTAATTTCAGATCAAGACAACAGACTACAATGTCAAAAGCTACCCACTTAAAATAAATCCCACGGCACCACATAGAACTTAAGGACCTTGATTTAGAAATTCAGTAACAGAATAAGCAGAGTACTACTGCTCTGTCTTTTGTGTGCTCATTTGCTTTCTAAGTTTACATCTGAGAGAGGTGATAGTTATGATTTAACTTTGGACAAAGGGTAACAGAATAAAACAGGAAAGCCAAGCTGGAGCTCTTGCAATGCCTTTGGATCTTAAGCCATTCAAGTGAGACTTTCTGAGTAGACATACACAGTAAGAGAAAATGTTCCATGAAGTATCCCCTGTGGGCTTGATCATGATCCCAGCCACAGCCACAGGGACTTACTGTCAGGCTGGGCTGTGTCCTGCTATGGGGAGAGAACGTTTTAGTAGCTTGTCCTGAGGGCAGGAAAAAAGAAACCGCAAAGAGAAGGAGGCTCTGAACAGCTCTAATAGGAATGATCAGTCCCACTCCCGCTCTCCGTAACAATTGTCTGTGGAGCTCCCCCAGGATTTACCGGCTATTGCCTTTGTTACTTATGCTATATCTACTCCTGCAGAATCCTGAACCCTACCTGCCCTGGTCAAAATTTTTTAAAAGAAAGAGGTGTAAAATACCGGAATTTTTAATATATTTTTATACATTGTGAAAGCTATCAGACTCCAAACTGTCTGTTATGGTGCAATACCTTCTATAGCTTTCTTTCTGGAAACGTAAAGATCCTCACTGTCCTTTGTAACCAAGGGGCTCTCCCCATTAGGGAGAATCAGCTTTTACACCAACAATGATTGTAGACAGAGAAGAAACTAAAAGACAAAAATCGCATCAGTAGCTACGCAACTATTGCAGAATTGCTCACTGAGTCAGTAAAATATCTCTGAGAAAAAAAAAGAGATGTTTTTCTTTATGAATAAATTTCAAAAGGCAGGCCAGAAAATACACATTTAGAAAAGTAATCATAAAACCATAAAATCATAAAATCATCCAGACATAAAGATCATAAAACCGTAAGACATAAAAACTGCATGTCAGTACATTGTTGCGTTCAATAGCACCAAAAGAATTCATAGCAAAATCTGCATAACAGCTTCGGTAATCCAGTCATTTGGCTGGAAAGGGAAGGGAAGATAATACAGCACACATATTTCAGTAGGGCCTCAAAATTCAAATTCTGAACCCAAAATTACCAGTAATGGACCACTCTTGTGTGTCATTCACAATCTACACCTCATACTCGGTCCTGACAGGAACTGAAGCTTATTAAAACATGTTTAAAATACATGTCCTTAAGTTACTGGGAAACAACAAGCAAGGGACACAGAAAAGATTTCTGGGTCTAAAGTATGTGAAAATCTATCTGTAGAAAAGTCTCATGGAACAGGCAACATCAAAGATTTTTTATTAAAGATAATCTTGTCCTTATAAAAATTAGGATTAAAAAACAATGCTGAAATAATAAAGATTAAACCATTGTTTGATTACTGGAATCAGCCAAGTCTGGCAACAAATGCTTCTTGATGTTGAGATAGTGACTCAGGCCCAAACTGAAGACACAATGAAGGAACAACAGTTCCTGTCATTATTCAAAGTTTGATCCAAACTGTCTGAAAGTTTAAAATGGCTGCTGAGACTGTCATACTTTATTTAGCTCAGACCTTGCATCCGTGGCTTGTTTGATGAGTCTACGAGTCAGAGTGCAAGTTGACATCAACCACAGTTTTAATCGTGAAATTATTCTTATTTTTATTAGATTATTAGCTATACTCCCCTTACTGCTCATATATGTGTTAAGAAACATGAAGGCTTTAGGCTTTAGGTCTTTGAGCTGTTTAGATTTACCGTTATTTGCAGCTGCCCTAATAATTTCTTCTTTCTTTTGTACACTCCAGTGGAGACAATCCAGTGGAATTTGCCTTAGGCCAACTAGAGTGCCCTGGTTTTGGCTGGGATAGAGTTAGTTTTCTTCCTAGTAGCTGGTATAATACCGTGCTTTGGATTTAGGATGAGAATAATGTTGATAACACACTGAGGTTTTAGCTGTTGCTGAGCATGCCTTACACGAAATCAGGGACTTCTCAGCTTCTCATGCTGCCCTACCAGTAAGGAGGCTGGGGGTGCACAAGAAGGTGGGAGGGGACACAGCCAGGATAGCTGACACAAACTGGCCAAAGGCATATTACGTACCATATGACATCATTCTGAACATGCTGAACAATAACACTGAGGGTAGTTAGCTGGGGGAGTGGAATGGCTACTTAGAGACTGGCCCCATAGGGCATTGGCCAGCGGGTGATGAGAAATTGCATTGTACATCACTTGCTTTGTATATTCTTATTATTTTCCCTCCCTTTTCTGTCCAATTAAACTAATTTTGTGCCAACTCACAAATTTTACCTTTTTTCCAGTTCTCTCCCCCATCCTACTAGGGAGGAGTGAGTAAATGATTGTGTGGTGTTTAGCTGCCTGCTGGGTTAAATCACAACATTTTTTTTTTTTTTTGTCTTAGAATGCAAGCATGCTCACCAGGTGGTTTCTAAAGATAAACAGAGTTACAACCAAGAGACTGAAATCAAAGTTGTGATGATTGCTAGGGAAATCAGAGTATAACTTAGGACTGCTCTCTTTCCATAAGATTTCTATTTTTTTATATGTGGTTTTCCATTAAACAATAAAATAACAGAGGATGGAACTGTCTGTTAGTAAGCAGAACATTACCAAGCCTCTTTAAAGACCAAGTAAAGTTCAAAAAGCCCTTTTCCTACCAATCTCAGGGTATGTTGGAGTATCAGAATTAGGTCTGGGCAAAACTTAAGTAAAAATTCATTTCAGTTGTTGAACAAGAAGTTGGAAAACTAACCCACCTACGTCAGTCCAAAATGAACTCGTATGAAAGTTTCTGGAAAAGATTAAAAGGAAAGAACTACATTTAGGACTATTTTTTGGATATTTATTTTGGATCCAAAAATTATCTGCTGATGTGACAGAAATATTAACAAGTTACAGCTCATATATTTGGTTTTGTTATTACTGTACCATTTTATACTATAATACTTTTTCCCATAAATTCATCATTTTTATTCTCTCCACAAGTATGTCATGAAATTCACACAGTTTAAAGAAAATCTATATTTATTCAGAAAAAAAACTTAGCCTCCTATTAAATTGATGGTTTTTATAATGACTCTAGTTTCTTCTTCTGCATTCCCAGTTATTGGTCTATTACTTAACATATTACCTGTATTATACCACTATTAAGTGTGTAGGGTTCACAAACATTTTTTTTGTATATATGTTTCTTTGTGGGTTTCTTCTTATGCAGATGCCAGTCCTGCAGATAGGACACACACGTCCATGCACAAGCACTCTTGATTTATTAGATTAGCTTTTCTAGCCTCACAGCTATTCATATTCCAAGTACCTATTGGCTTTCTTACGTTGGGGATATTAAGAAGCAAACACATTTGTATATGATTAGCCTTTAAAAATAAATTCCACCATAAACAAATGTAAAAGGTACACTTTTTTTTTTCAGTGAAGGAGGAGAGCCTGATTCTGTTCAAAGTTTTTGGAATGGAAACTCTTTCCAATAAAAATAGAAGCCAGACTGAATAAATAAACTGGTCTTCATCTTTCTGCCTAGAACTTAATGTATTCCTCCTGTATTTGTATGATAAAGACCATTTATTGAGCATCAGTACCCAAATTATATCAGTCTTGATGTTGAATCCTAAGACTGTCGTCTTGTAAGGAACAAAGAGTATCTGTGAGCAGCTGACCAATAAATTGGACTTCATCACAAATTCAATACCATCCAGCAAAGCGCTGGGATATTGCTGGCTCCAATTTATGAAAAAGGATTTTTACAGACAGTGTGCCAATCATCCAAAAGGATGGTTGAAAATAACAGTTGGATTGGCGCATTAATGATCACAGGAGACCAATGTAAATGTCATGAACTATTGGGAAAGAATAAACTGAGCACCAATACTCCTCATCTGTTCCCAGTGTGCACAGATAAAAATTTTATCACGACAAACAGCATGGTAGTTTGCATGAATTATTAAATCATATGCATACAAGAGGGTTTGTAATTAAACTGAAAGACTTACTGAGGATTATCATCACTGACAATGTCTGAAGCCTGCAAAGTCCAGCTATAATTCAAGAGACAAACGTGTGTGATTGCTTTTAATTTGTATGAGAATTTGTGAGTTATTAATTTATAACACTTTTAGATGTTGCCACAGGGGAGTAAAATGTACAATTATTCTTTCAGTATGCATATGTCAAACATGAATAATAAATATTGAACATATAGCATTATTTATATGCAGTCACTTTTATCTGTCATAATAGGAATAACTTCATTACAATAAGCTATTTAATTCAGAAATTTAGTTTAAATTGAATATGTTGTCCTTTATGTGTTATTATGTATGAACCCTTCTAATATGCCTTCTGTTTTACATTTTTAGCAACAGAATCACATGCTTGCAACTCCCAAGGGCTTATTTTGTATTGCAGTGATGAACAATTCAGCCTTAAGGCACTTAATTGGGATTATAAGGCCTGTGACATCTAGAATAATACTGGAGGTTCCTTTTCAACCAATTATGTACACAAAATCTTTCAGTTTGTTAATGTGTGCAGAAGGTCAGTAACTCTCCTTTCTTACTACCCTTCACCCATAAGGAAAATAAATAATGTAGTTAATAGAAACAAGTAAAAGTTTTCAACTACTTGGTACTTTCTTTCATAATTTGAGATATAGTGAGGTGTAATACAGCTTTATATAAACTCTCTTGTTCACATTTTATTTACTGTAACTGAATAAGTTCATCATCCTTCTCTTGCATGTTGGTTTTGGGCAATGATAAGAGTAAGTGCATGGTCTGTGGGATACAATCACTGAAGAACCTATCTCTCAGATTCCATCACGAAAATCTCAAAGAGGAAAGTTTTGCGTCTCTTTCTGAAATGCCTAAACCCCAGTACTTATACTGTAAAATACAGTTTCAGGATCCTAACTGAACACTCAACCATATAAGGACTGGGGAATTTCTGCAGCATATGTAGCATAACCAAGCACCTGGAAATTTTATCTTTTTAGTTTAGTTAGCAAGCATACAGGAAGCTTCCAAAATTCACTTCTGCATTTGTATCTATCTCTATACAAAAAATTATGTTGCACCCTTTTTCTCTTTGAAAACTACTGATTACTGTATTTTTATGATTTTGCTGCATTACTTTGGTTTGAGAAGTACCTTGACAGTTATTCATTTAGTATATCACACAAAATTAATGAGACACATTTATGTTCTTTACAGTCTTTGTATACAAACCTGAATTCCATTTTTAAAGCAATTTTTTTGACTTTGAAAAGTGCTTTCCCATCCCAATATAGTCTTAGAAGTCTTAGCATCACTTTAGAGGTCCTAAAGAGTTCAGAATCAAGCTTAGCAAGACAACAAAATCTTTCAGATACATGACTAAGCTCCTATGTACACTGAATAGGGTTTAAATCGGAAATCATACTGAAGTTAATTGAACAGCACCTAAACTGAGTTACTCTTATAAATATGATTTACAGAAATGAATTAAAAAAAAGCTCTTCTGAGTTTCTCTGAGTTTTTTTTTGTACAAATTACAGATCTGTACTCGGCACTGATGAGACCGCACCTTGAATACTGAGTTCGGTTTTGGGCCCCTCACCACAAGAAGGACATTGAGGTGCTGGAGCAGGTCTAGAGAAGGGCAACGAAGCTGGGGAAGGGTCTGGAGCACAGGTCTTATGAGGACCAGCTGAGGAAACTGGGGTTGTTTAGGCTAGAGAAGAGTAGACTGAGAGGAGACCTGACCACTCTCTACAACTACCTGAAAGGAGGTGGTAGTGAGGCGGGTGCTGGCCTCTTCTCTAAAGTAACAAGTGATAGGACAAGAGGAAACGGCCTCAAGTTGCACCAGGGGAGGTTTAGGCTGGATATTAGGAAAAATTTATTCACTGAAAGAGTGATCAGTCATTGGAACAGGCTGCCCAGGGAGGTGGTGGAGTCACCATTCCTGGAGGTGTTCAAGAAACGTGTAGATGTGGTGCTTAGGGACACGGTTTAGTGAGTTAGGTGGTGTGGGTTGAACTTGATGATCCTTGAGGTCTTTTCCAACCTTAATGATTCTATGATTCTATGGTTTTACATTATTGACAAGAATAACTGTATCAGTTATCTCAACACAGAAATCCACAAGAGTACACATGAAAAGAAGTGCCTGGACCTCAAAAAGCGGTGCCCATGATAAACAGAGGAAATTTTATGTCAAGTTTTGTGGCTTACAGATGCTGTGGAGAAATTTCAGTTTGTGTGTCTGTACAATTATTTGTCTGTTTCTCCTGCTCTGTGATATCTGGTTTGCTCAGATTTAACTCTGGACAGTCTTTTGTTATCAGATTATGAGGAGTTTAGCATAAGAAAGCCCAGGCTCTTTGAACATCTTAAGTGCAACTGGAATCAAATAACAGTACATTTCTTTCTCATGTTCACAATCCCAAAATTTGGAAGTAATGCATTAGTAAAAAGATAATATGAATTGGTTCAAATATTTTGTTAAACAAGCAAAGCTGATTACCCTCACTTTTCAGTATTGCATTGAAGTAGAAGCTGTTGTGGGTTTTTTAATTCTTATTTTGTTATGAGTATTTCTACCAAAAAGCATGTCATCAGAGGCTGTGCCTGAAGTAAAGAACTATTCTTTATTTCAGCAAAAAATCTTGGTGCAGTGGCTATTAAACTGTAATACTGTTTCATTCTGAGGAATAAAAGGACTATACACATCTCAACATCTATTCATATATTCCTTTGAAAATAGAATACTCCCATGTATTTTGCAATGTTAAGGGGTTAATTGTGCAGTGCAATCAAGTATAATTGAATACCTGAAGGAGAAATCTTTATCTGCCTGGGTTTATAGGATTTTATTAAGCAAACAGTTTAAGCTCTTGAATAAAATGTCTACCTCACACAGGCAAGAAACAAATCTATATGGAAGTCAAAAGATAAATATTAGTCATGCAACGAAAGAAAGATGCTTAGTTACACAAGCAGGCAATTCAAAACAATATTATGGACTTACGCATTTTGATTCAAACACTTTCCCATAAGTTGCATTTGATAATAAAATCAGCTTTGGTTTATTCAGTTGTATACACTTATTTCAAGCCTGACTCAAATGTGACTTATCAAAAAGATTCTTGTTTAGTATCCTTGACCTTGTCTAAGCAGAAAAGCATCCAAATGGTATCATGCTTATTAAAATGGAAAGGAACATCCTGTAATCGCAAATAGTGATTACTTCATACAGGTGTTTAAATATAAAAACATCTAGAAAAAAACCAACCCTTCAGAGATATCTTGCACAATTTCTACTGACTTGTTTGTTTGTTGGGTATTCTTTTTTCACTACTTTTCAATGTAAGTATTCTGTGGTAGCTTAAATGCTTTACTACATCAATTGCCCTAAAACAAATAAAGGCAGTTCTGTTTGCAATCATTGGATGTCTACAGTTACTCCACAGTCTTTCATGAAGTTATGGCATGGGTGAAACTATGTTTCTCACACGTATTCATTTTTTATTAATCTTTCTGTTTTGATAATACAAGGTGAATGCCATGAGCTTAAACAGGTAGTGGACTTACACTTCAGTACCACAGAATGTGTTAATATTGGCAGGTACATTCTACGAAACTTAAGGGAAAGTGCTGAGTGTCTTTTCTTTCAATGTGTGAAATGGAGTACTTCAATGTGAAGTGGGCATACAGTCAATTTGGCAGCAGCAGAAAAAGGTGTACATATTTGTAATTCCACTTCCACAGCAAGAGGTCAACATGTCTGTGCAGAAGTTAAAGGGCAGAGAATGGAAAAAAATGTGGTCTATCATTAGACAATAATATGTATGCAGCAGTAATTTAGAAATTACATGTAAATAAGTAGATTTCTGTAAGGGAAAGTTAGTACAAAATACTCAAATGCAAAGAAAACATAGAACAGGATTATGTCGCTCAAACAATCCAATTAATGATGACTGCAAGTCGGATTGTATCAATTTAGACTCATCTCACCTAGGTTAAGTAGCTAGAGAACAGTTATTTGGGATACTTATCTTCAACGTGTCTCCTGGGCTGTATGGCTTCATGTTGCACTTCAGACATTCAGGTCTTTACCTCAAATGATGGATCCCCCTTTTAGGCTTCCCTGGATACTTAGCCACATCAGGTGTGCGAGACATTTCATGACATTCTTCTCATGGTATCCTCTGCATTTTCCCTCCTCAGTGCTAAGCTCAACAACTTTCGGTACTCTTTTCCTGGCCACACAGGTACTCTCCTTACTTCCAACCAGCCTGATAAAAGGCAAGTTTAAGGAAACAGTGAAGTTTCTAAGAAGAGGTAGTATCAATCTCACAGTTGAAATAGCTCATCATCCCTTGCGTGTCTGATCAATGCCCATCTCTTCTGAGTCTGGAGTGGCCATGCTGATCAGAGGGGAACTGCTCCTTGGTGTTGCCCATGACTATCAGCAGGGCATCTCACAAATTGCATTCACTACACTTTGATGGTGTTATCAATATAAGAAACAGGTGAAGCTGCATTCAGAGTGCTACAAGTAAAATATACTACAGGGGAAGTGGCTGAAGGATGAGAAGCCAAAGGCAAGTCCCCACACTTACCGCTTCTCTCTTTAAAAGTCCTCACTGAGAAAAGGATTGACTAAAAGTGACCTGCCTAAAAGACTTCTTCAACAAATTCAATATCAAGAGCATTCTTTACAAGGTAGCAATTAATGCATGCCATGGTTTTACCTCAGTACTTAATTAAGGTAATCACAAAGGATGATTATTTTAAGGAAAGTAAGAATAAAAGGTGAACTTTCCTTCTTACAGAGGAAAGATACCTTGTCTTATCTTGTAGAGGAAAGCCAGCCATAGGGCTGGCCATTAACTAAGCATTTAACAACATGAACTTTAGCACTCATAATTGTGCTATGTCCTGAAATACAATTGTTCATCAATACTAACATATTTCTATAGTGGGACAGAAATTTTTCAGGTAAGAGTTCATACTTCTTCCTAGTTTGGAGATAAGACCTTCTTTTTCCTCTTTTTTCTCACAATTTGCATATGCTTATGAGCAGTCAGCATGCCACTGATCTCAATCTGTTTAACAAGAAAACATGGATAATCACTCTCAATTATCAAATGTGCCTGTTGTACCTCACTGTACAAAATTCAGTTCAGGAATACAAATCTTCATTGCTCATCCTGACCAAGAGATCATCCGCAACTAGTAGTGAGAAGGGGTGAGAGGAAGATGGTCTTCTTTCCAGATTATGATACTTATTCACAGTTCTATAGTGGACCCCGAGTTCTAAGCAAGATTCTATGCCAGCGCACAACTCTACCCATAGCTTTCAGTAGTCTTTGTCCTCCAGCTAGGTCAGTCTGTTTTTCTGAGGAACACCAAACTGTGGGATGCAGACCAATTCATTCCCAGGCAGATCACTGAGAATTGGACAGAAGGCTAATTGCACACCTCTTTGTGATGGGACATTAAAGAAGAGGGACATTACAGGAACAAGGGGGGAAAAAAAAAACAACAAAAAAGACAACAAAAGCAAAGGCAACCATATCCAGAGATACGTGCCTGTCACCCAGAGGCCAGATGGCTTCTAACAGATTTTCAGCTCATGCAAAGAACTATGAGACTTGAGCTAACTAAGCAGCTTAGGTAAACTGGGCTGAAGCAGAGAAATCAGATCCACAGACTCTGAGCTTGCCAGTGTTCTGGTGAACCACAGTGCAGCAACTAGATTCATAAGATCAAACCCTTCCTGATGCAGAAAATAACAACCACACAAGAAGGAGAGATCAAAAGTTGTTGATGTGGGCATGCCCATAAGGCTTTTAAAAATGTTGATGTTAAGACAGCAGACTCACACTACTAAATGAGTTCCTTATTGACACCCCAGCTCTTCCTCACTTGCCCTCTCTTGCACTCAAAGACAGAAGAACAGTTTTTGAAAATTCATCACAGGGGCTGGGGAGAAGCTGTCTTTTCCACCAATCCACTATAAGATACCCTGAGGCAGCTTTCTTAGGTCAAATGAAATCAGGATTCCTTTTTCAAGCATCCACAGTTCAGTTCTGCATCTTACACACTTGTAAAATGTAATATAATCTCATTTTGTCTGATGAAAGAAACATGACCAGCTCTCTTTTTCCTGTCTCTTTTCTTTTAATTCAAAAGGCAAGATTTCAGTGTCGTAGAAGGGATTCATCCTTTTACACAGGTTGAAAAACCTTCTGTGTGCACTGCCTGTAGGCTAAGCTCAGCTCAATTAATGGGTTTCTCTGTGGTGTGGATGATTGGCATAAAGAGAAACACGTAGAAGATGGAGGAAGGTGAGAATTAGACTCTTAGCTTGTAGTGAGTAAATCCTTCTTATTTGTATGGGAGGTGAATTATATAGCTCAGAATAACTTTTCAGCTAGAAAACTGCATAAATGCCAGGACATAGAGCTCATGTGAATTTTGGAGTCGAGGCAACTACAGCATAGGATGCAGTTTTTCTACCTTTCACAGGCAGCTGCTTTAGGAAACCATTGCAATTAACTCTAGGTAAAATATCCAAAAAGGTGATATAACTTAATGGGAAATGCTGCAGAATTCGACAGTCTCAGATAGGATCATAAGCTCAATATCAATTAATATCTTGCTCTTCATTTATGAGTTGACTATTTGCTGTTATGGGAGACAAAAATTTTCAAACTTCAACACCTTCAAAATAAAGTCAATATTTTCCTTTTTCTTCTCATTTGCTTCTTTCTTCCATCTGCTACAACTTCTCACACATTTTTTTAAATTAAATTTCCTTCATCAAGTGATTTTTTCATCAGCCATCCACTTGATTACTATCAGAACGCATCTGGAACCAGCTATTACATCTGAACCAGCTATTATATCTGAATTTCTTGAAGAAAATCGCAGACCTCTCTCATTTTCATTCTTTCAGGCAGGCTTTTCTATAACAACATTATTCAGCATTTTCTAAAAGAAATGGCTTATTAGTTGTGCTCATGGATATTACAAGTCTAATTTCAGCCACCACCCCACAACAAATTGAGGCTTTTCCTTAATATTCTGGTGCCCTTCACTCGATGTTGCAAAGATTAGTCTGGGATTTTTTTTTTTTCTCAGACTTTTTAATCAGGAGAGGGGAAAAAAAGTACTTTGAATTTGCATTTGAACTTTAACTCTTTGAAAACTCTCTTGATTATTAAAAAGATAGTTATTGTTCCATTACCACATACAGCAGCTCTAGAAAAAAGTACCACATACTCAGTAGTCATAAGAATTTTAATAGTCCAGAACCTACGGCATCTCCCAGCTGAGCAGAACTAGAAACCTCTAAAATGCAATTGTTTAGAAGACTAACTATTGGATTAAGATAAAAGGATTGTGTGTGTGTGTGACCACTTTTTAAACCTTGGAAACTGTCGTGCTTTACATTTCTTCTTCAGTTTTCCTTGCTTCAGGCATCCCCACCAGCAATATCAAAAGATCAGTTGAAGAAACACTGTTTCTCCCTCCCAACCTAGAAAGAGTTAGTCTTGTGACAAGCTATGGTAAGCAGATGTTGCTTTCTGCTCTCTACCTGTTCAGAACTATGTGACAATTTAATCTCTAATGGGGAAAATCAGATTTCAATGAAAGTCAGGCTTGAAGCCACTAAAAATTACCCTCATGTGACTTACTACACCAAGTGTAAATATACATTCAGTATACACACAATTTTGCATTTATAGAAGCAACTACAGCCATTCAAATAAATAAAGCTGGGGGGGGGGGGAAGGAAAAAACCCCACAACCCTTAGAACTCATCTAGAACTATCCCAAAACCTTAGCCAGTTTTCAGGAATGTGATTCCACGCAGCCAAATGGCAAATAATACGGTCACGGAAGAGAGGAAAGCAGATCCTCCTTGTAAATCAGGAAACTGTCCAGAAAAATACAGGTTATGTAAGGAAAGAAATCCAAAATGAGCCTTCAGTGGAATGCTGTTTCTGGACAAGAGTTGATAATGAGTACGGTTAGGAAACTTTTGTTTCATTTGTGCTAGTGATATTATTTTTTAAAAATCTTGACTTAGTTTTGTCTTCTGCATGTTTTGAGTCACCTGCTGGGACGAAGAGTGAGTGAGCAGCTGTGTGCTGCCTTACTACTGGCCAAAGTTAACTTGCCACACTCCCCTCCAAATCATATGTTAAAACAAGCTAGGGGTGGTTTACAAAAGACCTGCATGAATTAAACTGTCTCCATCTACTGTCACTTCCCTCTGATTTTCACATACTGTTCTAGACTAGACTTTTCTGTCTACTCCTTTCTCCACTGTTATTTTATCCAGGACCAGGCTTGAAATTACATGGTAATAGTGTTTGCATATCAACGCATGGATGTTGTTGTTACAGGGTGACTGTTTACTCCAACACTACTAAAGAGAGGTTCAATAGGTTTCAGAATTACAGTTTAAACCCTTTGGAAACACAGTAGAACTATGCCAAACTCTAGAATTCAATGCCTGAGAGGGTCCATGGATATGTGAAGACTGTGTCTGTACCTTTCCATACAAAGAAGAGCAACAAGGTTATCAGTCATGATCATCTCACGTCTGTTGTGATGTTAATGTTAGTGTACTGCAGTTCAGCTTGGATATTGAGGTAGACTAACTAGTGAGATCATAACTGACTAAATTTTTGACAAAAAATTTAGAATTCAGGAATTTTCATTTCAGTTTCACTGAGAAACTGTTCAGTCATTCTGAAGAGCGATTTGAACAAGAAACAATTGTGTGTAGAAAAATATTAAAATTCTTAACAAAAACTTTACTGTTCATTTTCTGTAATAAACTTGCTTTCTTTTTAAAAATGAACTGTCAAGATCTATCACTATGGCATGTCTTTTGTCTTTGTCATTATTCTTACAATGTTATCCTCAGAGAACAAAGATATGCAGTCCTGTAGGTAGGAAAAAAACCCCAAAACCTCAAAATCAAAACAAACAAACAAACTCTAAACCCTTAAAAGGAACAAAGGTAGCTCATTGTCACAATATGTTAACTGATTGTAAAGAAAGTACACAAGTTTTTGTGTCCAGCAGACTTGGATCTTAAACTCCAGGCTGTCAGCGAAGGGACATAAATATCACCCCGATTCAGCGACTTAATTAGTCATATGGTTTCATCAACATCAGTAGAGCTACTGCAGGAAAGAATCTTGAACATTGAGCTAGAGAAGAAATTTGAATTGAAATGATCCTCTGTTTTGCTCATTATAAATTCAAGATAATTGGTTTTGCCAATGAAAGCTTATCTTATTTCATAGGCTCAACAAGAAGAGCACGTTAAACAGTATAGTTTATTCTGGATAAAAATTTCTACATGTGTTGATCTTATTTGTAATTTCTGACATACTACTTCCTTTCAGTCTTTGAAACATGAAGATCTGGAGTTACCATACATAGTAAAATCTTACACTCTTTTGATGGAAGATGGATAAACCCTCCATGTGCTAAAGCTGCTCTTACAAACATAGAAGTGCGTAGGAAAAAATAGGTCTTCTCCATTCACCCAAAGACTGGCAGATTTTGGCGGAGAACCATGGCACAGTGAAGGTATACAGACATTAAACAAACTAAACTGGTCCTTATAAAGGAGATTTTCATTGATTTCTGCAGTATACTTGAGTATATCTATGATATAAGCAGTCCTCACAGGTATTAAGGCATTATTAGAGGTGTAAAGATCTCACTCAATAGCTATACTTCATGATGTCTTCAGCTGTAGTTCACAATTTTTTTTTCCTTTAAAGATTTTTTCCAAAAATGTATGATATAAGTAAAATTAACCAGGAGGAACATAAACAGAATTACTACGAAGTCTACTACAGTTACATAAAGTAGGCTAAGTACCCACCAACTTTACCAGCTACACACATAATCTTGCAGAATATGATATTAAAATAGCTGGATTTAGAAACTGTTAGACTAAGGCTCTTGCCAAATAATCGACCCTAATAATAAATACAATTTAAAATTGTATTATATGCATACAGTATTTAATTGTGTATCTATTTTTACAGGTTCTAAATTTTCTGTGAGTAACATTTTTTGAAACAAACAACTAATTAATCGAGGTCTACGTTCTTTATAGATTTGTCTTCTGAGCTGGAATTAGATGAGGTTAAAATTCAGCTACAGAAATCAAATACAAAAACGAAATGAGCTCAAAATTTCAATAAATTTAAATTTTCTCTGACAAAAAATGACAGCTACAGTTAGATTATTTTTTTAATAATAGAGTTTTAATTCGTGTCAAATAGTAATTCTAAAAGTCCTGATACCTTAAATTATTCAAACACAAATCCTTCTGGTGTATCCTGAGGCGCTTTTAATAGATATTAAGCTTGTATTGTCAAAGTTGGTATTCTACATGTATTGCTGATATGAAAATCAGAGAAATCCAATACTTTCTCCTCTATGACTTATATGTTAAATTGTAGTGTCTACTGCAAGCTTGAAAACCTTTTTGAAAACTTTAAACTGAACGTTTCCTGGGAATGAGAATAAGTGAGCTTGATTATATTGTGGTAGTCACAATAATGCTCTTTGCATTTACGCTCTAATGCATTTTATGAATGTATACAGGAACTACAATTTAGATTTGGGGTATTATTTTCTCTTTAAGGCTAGTTAACGTGAAAAGTAAGAAGAAAAAAATCACAGCATAAGTGATCTGCAATTACAGCTGTTTTCAAAGAATATTTCACAATACACAGACTTTTAAGGCTTATATGGGGTTGGTATTTAATGTACCGGTTATTCAGCTTCACTTGTATTTTTGGAGACCAATATTTAATTTTGAGATACAAAGAAATCAAGGAAAATGTGTCCATTAGGCTCATTATTATAAGAAAATACCTTCAAAAAATACAAAAACTGTATTAAAATTCCAAGTGATGAAGTTATCCTACAGGTAAAACATATTTTATATTCAGAATTTAAAATTTTAATTTTGCATAACACCAGATAAAAACAAAAAGGAGTATTGAGTCTGTTATCCAAATGTGGCTTGTCTGCATTTAGATGTGCAAATTAAATGTTTAATTTTACTTCATAATGTACACAGAAGCATCTCCTGCCAGTGAAATGTTTTATGCTCATTTAAATGGAGGGTTTAATTTGGTTTAAAATTACCATTTCTAACATGTAAAACCACAATGTAACACATGCAGTGAGAAGCATCAGACAACCCAAACCAGCCAGAAAATTATCCTCTCAAGGGAGACACTGGAAACTCCTACAGCCACCTTGTAAGAACTTCTCAGTGATTTCTGTTTATCTGGAAGAATGTATTTGAGCATAAAGAAAACATCTGTTATTCCTATCATTCATGTAATTCCTCTCCTGTGAATAAAAGAGCAACATTTAGGTTCTTCATTAATTATTTTAAAAGAGAAGATTTGGAACAGTTTCACTGAAGGAGTTTCCTCTTTCAGCTCTGTGGTTATCCTAGGAACATGAACTTCATATCAGTAACATATTATCTCAGTACCAGTGAATTAAATTCTTGTGGAACAAACCCAAGTTTTCAAAAAATAAGTCCACTGGAATGATTTTTTTCTTTATAATTTCTCTGTTGTTGAGTCCATGAGTTATTTCTTGACACACTTAAATAGTTGCAGAAGGAGGCAAGTAACATGACAAAAAGTCTTTTATTTGTAAAATGCTATCATTATCCTCTTCCAAGGGTCAAATTGTCCTAATTGTCTCATCTTACATAGGTTGGGGGTTTTTATGATGTGTATTTTAGGCTAAATAAAAACCACTTTCATATTTGTCAATTGCTTATCTCCAAAGTTTCTTTCTAACTTCACACAGAAAAATAAGTTATAATACAGATCTACGCTCTCACTATTCTACTACAAAGGGAATTTTAGTAATTTATTTTGCTTTTAGCTGTGTGCTTTGCTTCATAGAAAGGATACAGAAAAAGATATTGCGGTGACATTCTATACTCTTTAACTAGCCACCTGTGTAACACATACATCCTCTTCTTTCTTCAAGCTAAAATGGAAGAATAACTTCAGTTATAAAAAAAACCCTAAAACAGTAGGAGAGTACTGCCAAGCCTCTTCTCTTTTTTAAAATCTAGTCCATGCCTACATATAATGAAAAGGTAAAATACAGTTCATGGACAGTGGGTGCTTCCATGACTGCACAACTGTGAAAAAACAGAATTCAGAATGGCTCCAGTATAGAAGTACAATATGGCTATATGTCCTTATTGCTTTAAGAAGACTAGAAGCCTCTAATTTCCCAAAGAATTAGTCCTTAAAACACAAATCTCCTTCCTTGGTGGACTGCTGTCATTGAAACTGTAGGTGGTGGCTTTTATCTTCTTGAGTTTTTTAAGCACATGCTAAACAAAGTTGTTCCTGGCATGCATCCTTTCTGCTGTTTTAATAGTCAGTCTAACCTTTGCTGTCAGAAAGACAAAGTACTGCTTCTTTCCTGTAAAATGCTCGTAATGGAGTTAGAATTTATGAATCAGCTGAAGATTCTGGAATGATCACTTTCTACTTATTTATCTGCACAATTTTGCATTATAATTAGCTATCTTAAATTGTAGTCTTTTCATTTAAATCTGATTTGAGCAGTCTTCTGGCCTTAAAAAGGAGAGGGAAAGAAGATGATTTAATTAAATTACATTGGGGTTGAAGTTAAACATAAGAAGGAATAATAATCTCTGATAAATTCAAAGCTCTTGGCTGAATATAGCATTCATGTCATTGTAAATTCTAATAACTAATATTCTGATATTTAAAAGAACACTGATTTCTATCTGTTTAATCCTGCTTATCAAAGTGCATTATGTGATCAATGCTTATAAATGTGTCATTAGCCAGCTTATAGTTAATATAACTGCTAGTACTACTTTAGCCCAACATGTGGATGGATCTAAAGCCAAAATATAAATTTAGTTGGATGATTTTTATTCTTTTTTTTTTAATAATTGTTCAATGTTACCTATGATGGAAAGATTACTAACTAGACTTCATATTCTGTCTTTTCCATGCATAATATATATTGGGTTATATTTTTTACAAAGGTGAAAATTCAGACAGAACTATTTTTAATTTTGAAAATAGTTTCTGTCAGAAGAAATTTTACTTTTTTTAAAAAAAAAAACAAACCCGATGGAAACATAAAAAGAAAGAAATAAAGAAAAAATAAGGTGGCTAGTGTGAGGGACTACTCCTGAGGTGTTGCAGAAACTGCAAATTGACCATTCAGGCCCAGACTGTTTTGTGGTGCCTCGAAACATTCCTGTTGTAGATAAGAAGATGGCCAGGAACGCCCCAGAGGCCTTACTAACAATGGACTCGATCTTTGAGGCTCTGGTAAGGCGGAGCCTCCGTGATGTTCAGCTGCAGATAAGAAGAGGGCAAGGAATGTGCCGAAGGCCTTACTCCATGGACTGGCAAAATCCCTGCTAAGTAAGGCCATCAACGACCGGCACCAAACCCCTGCTGAGTCTAACAATGGACCCCATCTTACTCTTACAACAGAGCAGCAAATAGGTGCTGAGCAAGGCATTGCCTCTGATCTATAAGAGGTGAACAAGCAAAGAGAAGGGTGCGTGCTCGCGCCCACCACCTGAGGACTCCCGAGATGCTGACAGACTGATCGAGCAACCCCCCCTCCAAGATGTCGATGCTTTTCTCCAAGGATCCAAAGAGTGGTGAAAACTTTTCTCTCTTTTCTCTCTTTCCTTTCTTTTTCTCTTCAAATATCTCTTGATCTCTCCCTGCCACATATGGCTACACCTTATAAGTTTTATGCCAGCTCCTTTTGGGGCTTGTTTAGCAGGTTTTCTGTAGGTTGTTCATTTTAATACTGAAAAGTGATTGCAAGTGTTGTGAGCAGTTGCAGGTTAAGTGATTGCAAGTTTTGTGAGCGGCTGCAGGCTTCTTAGTATTGTTGGAGATCATGCTGAAGATTTGGTGTTGTTGGCGGTTGGTAGCGTTGTCATGAATTGTCTTTACCAATTAATTTGTTTTCTTTTATAATTCTGTTAAGTTTAATGCCAGCTCCTTTCAGGGGCTTGTTTAGTAGGTTTTCATGTAGATTGCTTATTTTGGTGGTGCTTATTATTAACCCTAGTGATATTGGTAATTATGCTATTCTTACCCCATTACTATGAGATTTTGTGTTATTAGTGAATGGTAAAATACTCATGGATTGTCTTTACCAAGTGATTTTTCCTTTTCCCTTGACCCTGATGTATACCCCACATTTTCCCTTTTCCCTAAACAATTATATGCATTAAAATTATAAGCCAATATGCAATTCTTTGGTGTCGTTTCACCTTAATTTGCCCCAAGGGAATGTATATATAGAACCTCCGCGAACCCCACTCATCCCACCCAGGGTGGTTCTATGAGCTGGGTCGCAACAGCTAGTAATAGCCCTGGGAGATAATCCTTCAAATCCTTCTGAACTTTCTCATGTCTAAGAGTATTATTATTGACATTATTAAGTAGCAAGTAAAATGCTCCTTAGTCATTTGATGTCTGATTGTAAAAGCTTTTTGCCATTATGGTTATTGTACTCATAATGTGCTGCTTCAGCATGAACAAGTCGTATCTCTGTCATCACTAATGGTCCATTATTAATAAATGTCCTCAATCATTGATAGATTTAGCTGAATAACTCTTATGCCCTAGCTCAGATTTCTCTTCAGTCTCTGGGACTATGAAAGTATGCCAATGCTTACATAGGCTTGCATCAATATGAAGAAATCTTATAAAACTTGCAGCCTTCTATCTTGTTAATCATAGTGTCTACATTTGCAATGCCTTGATATTTGTTCTGAAGAGTCATTAAAGTTCTGTAGAACAGGTGCCTCAGAGTGGCTCATGCCATACTGCTTAACAAATAAGCCTTATGTAGAACTGCACTGCATTACACTACATAGAATTTTGAATCTTTCCTACTTTGCCATGTGACTGTTCAGAATCTAGTGTCTAACATTTAACTGCTATATGCACAACACATGATCACACTGGCAGTTTCAAAAGCAAGGCACACATAAAGCTGAAGCTACTTCTGCTTTTAATATTGGTCCTACTTAAAATACATCAATATGATCTAGGGCCATTGCCAGGACTGACTCATCATCTACTTTGAGCCAAACAAATAATTTCCAGGTATACAAACCTCAGAATCTCACAATCTTGCAGAAACTACTCATCTGCAAAAGAAAATGATGAGGGACTTCCTAGCTCTTGGTAGTTTCTCTTTTCATGCTAAGTAGTATGAAATATTTGGGTGGAAGATCTGTATTTACTAACATTTAGCAGACAACTTGTATCATATGTATAGTTATGCAGTTAAGGTGACACTTATAGTTTTGACATTTCTTTCATAGCTTTTAAGAGTTCTTTGTGTAGTTTGACGCACCTCTGAAGTAAATTTCTTTTGAAAATACTTCAGAAAAACAGTAAGAAAAAACACATATGTACCTTGCTCCTTTTGAGTTTGCAATATTATCGTAAAACTAAGAACTACATCTATATTGCTGTTTGGTTGCTCAGCTTTTTTTGTTTTGGTTTTTTTTTTTTTTTCCCCTCCATGGAAATACAGAACAAAATGATCAGAGTACTGAACTGGCACAGAACTGAACAAATAATGGATTTATTCTAGTTTCAATACTGTCGAATTATGAGCATCCTGAACTGCTCCTCCTAAAGAAAGAATGAGTGACCTCAAACCATCGCAAGTGACTTTGAGTTGGCTTACTTTTAAAGAGAAAACCAAGCTGCAAACTCCAAACAGCATACTCCAACTCTAGAAGAAGCATGTAAGCAGAACCCATATTTGTCGTTACATCACTGTAAGTCCTCCAGAAGCTGGCTAGTACCCATGCAGCATCAGAAAGCTTCGTCATCCTAACAGTTTTCATTCTGCATGAATGTACTATTCATATCCTCAACCCCTGTAATTTCCTTTCACCTTGCAAGGCTCATAGAAAATCCCAAATGCAGTTTGCTTCTCCTCTCTTCCACTCAAAAAGGTACAGTTATTGCTGTCCCATTTTACTTCCCTAATCCTAGTTTGCAGACAAAGTAATTTATGCTCTTGTTAAAACAGGAGGCTGGGCAGGAGACCCCCTCAATTGTGCTGCATTGCACTACGTGACCCAAGCTGCAGGGCAATCCGGAGTATTCCTCTGAACAGGATTTTTGCAACTTTACTTTCCTTTTTTTGCAAGACCATCTGGCTGTCTTCAAAGCTTCTCATAAATCAGGGTAGACACATGCCTGTCTGCTGACTCAGCAGATTCAGGATGAGACCAACAGAAATCTCCTTTAATATTTTCTCCGTCTTCCTGACGTGAGATCCTCCCATATAAGTTTTTGTGTATTGTCCACCTGTTGAACACATACATACTAATCTGTGCCAAACAGTTAACAGAGATTGTTAGAGTGTCAAAATCAGAATACAATACCTTGTGGCCAAGTACTGCCTTGTGACAGAATCAATCATTCAGGGGTCTAAGATGAGGTACACGAATTGCTACAAAGCCTCAGACCAATGAAAAATGAAGTTTTTTTAAAAAAAAAAAGATGTGAAATGGCATACATCACTGGCAGGCAGAAAACATTCTCACTGTTAAGGCTAGAAAAAAAGAGCAGCCAGGCACAGAAGTGATGCACGCCATTTCAGATGTTTTCTAAATAGGCAGCACAGCAAGAATACCAGAATTCGTGTCTCCATATCTATGACTGCAGCAGGCTTGACATCTGGCAATCCATACAATGGGGTTTTTGCAGTGTTTTGTATCCCTTATTGTCCTGTGTTTATTTTATTTTATTTTGCCCTCCACCAGACTTTCATAGGATTTTACTAACCCTGAAGATAACTGCACCCACTAAATAGAACAAATTTAATTTGCCAGATGATTCAACTGTGCAAAAGTCCAGCAAGAATGTTGATGAAGCTACAGGCCAAGAACTCTTTATTCCTTGATGGAGTTTTGCTCAAGAAATTTCATTTTGCATATCAATAGGCAAGAGGATGTACTATGGAGTTCTTATATATGACTTTTTAAAGTTTCTTTTATAAATGGGTGTGGGCATGGTTGATTTTTCATTGATTTTATCTTGCCTAGGCAAGTAAAGTTTATTTTAATGCTTTATAAGAAATAACTCTGTGGGAGTTCAAGTGGCTGCTTGATGCTGAGCTTCGCAATAAAATAAAGTTTGCAGTATGCTGCTGTGAGAGTCTACCCTCATTTTTGTCTAATGCCTTTTTCAGTATTTGGGCAAAGCGTTCTGCTAATCTGTTTTGAGTTAGGTAATAACTATCTGATCTAGTGCCTTTTCTCACTTTTTTTCTTCAGGAAAATTGGAAATTCTGCAGGAAAATATAAAAACTATCTAAAAAAATCTCTCCAGGCAATCCATATGGGAAAAAGCAAAATCACAATATTCCTCAGTAATTTTAACAGAAATGTTTATCGTATGTGCCACATCTGCTCTCCTACAACAAACACAAGCTATAATTAAGTACACTTATTTATTCTTCTCTGCTAAAAAAGACGTGTTATTTCTATCAAGGCTTGCTACCATTTTCATCAAAAGGGCAGAGCAGTTGGAGTGACAGTATTCATATTGATTTCCTCTTTAAATACCAGTCCAAAGGGTCTTACTGTCAAGAATAACTTTTTTGTGTTTTTCTTTATTTAATTATTTATTATGTGTTCATTTCAGGATGCTGGAATAAGTATCTGGAGGTGTTCAAGGCCAGGCTGGATGAGGCTTTGAGCAACCTGGTCTAGTGGAGGGTGTCCCTGCCCACAGCAGGGGAGTTGGAACTCGATGATCTTTAAGGTCCTTTCCAACCCAAACCGTTCTATGATTCTGTGACTCTCTGATGTTACATGTTGTGGCTTGGGAAACAGACATTACTGAGCTGCAAAGTACAAGTACACGTAATAACTATGCACAGAAATTTTTATGCATCTATGTACTGAAAACACGCAAAATCAGGACAATTTTCCACTTCTGTGATTATTCTAATTGACATTTTCACAAGTCAGTAAAAGCTGGATAAATTATTAAGAAAGACATGCAACCAAAATTTTACTTTTAATCATAGGATTAAGGGGAACCTTTGATAATTATACATTGGCTCTGATTCTCCATTTAGGCTTATCATTAGGTCAGCAATGTGATACACAGCACTCTACTGCTTCATATTGTCTCCATATCATGTCAGTTAATTTGTGAAGGGCCATTTGCTTCTGTACAAGTACTGGCAGTGCGAAACGTTATATTTGGAAGAATTTTCGTAACTAACTTCATTTTACCTTTATATATAAAGTTTCTTATTTTTATTAACATAACACTAACAATGTTGTGATTTCAAGTAGTGCTGTTTTGTGTTTTTTTTCACACCCTGCCTTTGAAAATGACAGGCAGTTCACTACTTTAGTGGGTTTATGTGTCAAGGTAGTTGTAGCAGGGAGCTATAAGGATGGCCTCTGTGACAGACATTCAGAAAAGAGAAGAAAGACGGGAGAAGGTGCTCCAGGCACCAGAGTAAAGGTTCCTCTGCAGCCCATGGTGCAGCCCACGGCGAGGCAGCTGTGTCCCTGCAGCCATGGGGGTAACAGGGGAGCAGAGATACACCTGCTCCTCAGGGAGGACCCCACACCCAAAGGAGGCTGTGGCCCTATGGGAAGCCTCACTGGAGCAGGCTCCTGGCAGGACCTCTGGACCTGAGGAGAGAGGAGCCCAGGCTGGAGCAGGTTTTCCGGCAGGATTTGTGACCCTGTGGGGGACCAAAGCTGGAGCAGTCTATGCCTGAAGGACTGCACCCTGTGGAAGGGACCCACACTGGAGCAGTTTGTGAAGGACTGTAGCCCACGGGTGGGATCTCATGCTGGAGCAGAAGAACAATGTGAGCAGGATGGAGTGGCACAAAGGAGCTATTGCAGACTGATCGCAACCCTCATTCCCCATCCCTCTGCACCGCTCAGAAAGGTAGTGGAGGAAATAGAGGACTTGAGAATGGAGGACTGAAGCTGAGCCTGGGAATAAGTGTGGGAGAGGGAGGTGGTTTAAGTTTTGGTTTTGTTTCTCACCATTCTACTTTAATTTAATTGGAAATAAATTAATCTTCCCCAAGCTGAGTCTGTTTTGCACATGATGGTAATTGGTAAATAAATGATATTCCTGCCTTTATCTTGACCTATAAGATTTTCCATCTTGTTGTCTCCCCTGTCATGTTGAGGAGGGGCCATGAGAGAACAGCTGAGTGGGCACCCGACAGCCAGACAAGGTCAATCCACTACAACTGCTTGTCTTAATTCCTACCCTTCGTCCTATCACTGTGCTCCCTGGTAAAGGGTGCCTCCCCGTCTCTCCTGTAGGTCCCCTTTAAGTATTGAAAGTTCTCCCTGGAGCCTTCTCTTTCCAGGTTGAACAACCCCAACTCTCTCAGCCTGTCCTCGTACAGGAGGTGCTCCAGCCCTCTGACCATCTTCATGGCTCTCCTCTTAACTTGCTCCAACAGGTCCATGTATTTTAGGTTGGGGTTCCAGACCTGGATACAGTACTCTGGGGGGGGTCTCATGAGAGCAGAGTAGAGGGGGAGAATCACCTCCCTCGACCAGCTGCTAATTCTTCTTTTGATGCAGCCCAGGACACAGTTAGCTTTCTGGGCTGCAAGCGCACACTGCCGGTTCATGTTCAAACACCTCTGACCATGTTCAACTCTTTTCTTTCCCATCACTATGGAGGTTCAGCGTGCTCCACAATGTTCTTCATGGGGAAAGTGACTGTGCTGAGATTGCTGTGGCCAAGCCATTGGAGACAGACTGAAGAACATCAAGGTTTTGGAGTCTGCAAAAAGAGGCCACAGGGACTGGGGTTGGCTGGCAGGCAAATAGATGAAAAACATTAGGGCTTAAATTCAGTCTTGAGTCTGCATCTCTGGGTAGTACACTGGAAGAAAGGGACAATGATGGACGACTAGACCAGGGCATACCTGTGGCACTGTTATGCTTTAAAAGGCCCAAGGCAAACAGTTTAAGATCTTTAGCAGTTTAGCTTGAAGCTAATACAGAACTAGACACCAGCATTAACCAAGTGAATCCTTTTCTGGGAATAAATTAATTTGGCTAAAAGTAGATATTTAAGAGAATAATTCCTCTTTGGTTGGGATTTAGTGTGTTTTAGTAGGTGTTAGTACTTGAGGTGGATTATTCTCCTCTGTGAAACCTCTAACACCCACCTCCATCCATATAGCTATACCATGCCCCCAGACAGAGCTTCCAAGACCACTTTGTACTCTCTTCCTGAAATGAATTATTTAGAAAATTATTTTAAAATTAACACAAACTGTCCAAGATACTGAAATAGGTGGCTAGCCTGCAGTGCTCCTCTCTTAAGAGCACTGCTTGGGGACATCTCAGCTTTACTTGCCTGAAAAAAATAGAGGGGAATTCCTCTCAAAAGTCCTTTGAACTTTGAGAGCAGTACAGTGACTGGCTGAAAACTGCTCATCCCTGGGGACATACCTGATTATATATGAAGGATGTAGTGAGATAGAACTAAACTACAATCTTAAAAGTATTAACGTACACAAGAGGCAGCTATTCTAATATGTTATTTACATCTGTCTATGAGGAGTTTAGCCCTGCAGGCTAGCAGGAGCTCATCTATTTAGCAAGCTGGCCTAATCTTTCCTACTCCACATACAACTTGCCATCAAGGCCATGTGGACCCACACCAAGTATTTGCATAAGGAATGTCATCATATATATGTCTGGGAGCATAGCCCAGAGATGTATCCCTCTTATTCTTACATTTGAATGTTGAATTCAATCATCTTCTAGAATAAAAAGCACTGTCATCATATATCCTCTAGTGTCCTCTCTCTTCACTTTGATGCTGTAATCCACGTATGCTTCTGACGTGTCTCTGTTCAAGGTTTGAACTGATCTGCTGAAGTGTATGCCTAGTGCTGTTTGAATAAATGGCACAAGCTGTGACTGAGGCAGTGGGAGGTGATGTGTCCTTGTAAATGCCTTCAAAGTGTTGATCTTAATTGAGGTGAATCAGTTTTAAATTCTTCCTTTTCTGATCCTTTCTAGAGAACAGAAAGCAAATGCAGAAAGCCCTTCCTTCAGCTCCCCGCACTATTTAGTTCGGGGACAGAAGGAGTACATCTCATTATCTAGTAAACTCTTTGTTGGGCCTTGGAGTCCAGTGCTAGAGAACATGTGCAATTTTGTTTTATTTCTCCCATGCCTTTGGTGAAGCAGACACTTTTATTGTTGAACATACCAGGCAGGGCAGCTTTGACAGGGTCTTCCATGGGATGGAAAGCCATTCACCTGTGCCTTATATAAGCAACTTATTTCTACCTATACAGACTAGCCCTATTATAGGAGTCTAATGTACCCTCAAGGTTGGAGGAAGGGTTTGCCTTTCAGGGGGTGTACATACATAATGCAAGGAGGAGTTTTAGGGTGTACTGAAAGGGGTTGAAATTGTAGCTTTCTGTGAACATGACTTGTGACATCATCTTGTTGAAAACATCATTGATTTGAAATGTTATTTTCACAAAGGTGTATATCTACAGAGCCTCCAGTGAATACAGTAGATAAGTTATTCAACAGTAGAGAGGAATCATCTTATGAACTACAATAGCTATTACAGTAAATGCAGGTGGACTAAGTATCAACACATATTTAATCATGAATCTTCCTCTTACTGTCTGTGAAGTCTTTCTGCCTGGAAATAATAAGAAAAATTATGTTTGTGACAGGAACATATTAATGTAAGTTGCAGTTCAATTCTTCATTGCTGTATCAAAAAGTCTAATAAACAACAGTGTACAGTGCCTTCTCTTGTGATAATGTACCTCCCCTTACTGTAGGAAACTGGAGTCTAGAGTCATCAATAAACAAAGACCTCACTCTCCATGTCCCAACCCCTAGCTCCCACACACTAATACTCAAATACAAATTACAAAACATTTTCATGTGCTTAGTGATATTTCTGAGAGAGTTTTTTGGCAAGTTGAGAACTGTTTCCTTACAAACTCATTTCAATCATGAATGCACATAAGAAGGAAAAAGGCCGAGCTGTCTAACAAATTTTGCATTGTGTACATATATCTGCCCTGGGGAACAAAATATATTCAGGTACACATTTAATCAAAATGTCTTCCAGAACTTTGTATATGTACTACTTATACATTAAACCCCATGAAATCTAGTGTTATATAAAAAGTGACATTTATGGGATTTTAAATGTAACATAAACTAAATAAGTATAGAATATTATCACATATAGTTGTTGAATAATGTGATTAAATCCTGCAGGTAACATGGCTGAACATATTTATGATGCAAGAGCAGCCGGAATAGACTCCTGACCCCACATTGCTGTGACTTTTATCAATGACTTAGAGGAAATAATGTTACAGTCAATATTTTAAAGATGACAAGGATTTGTGCAACTGGTCAAATAATGAAGAACATAGGTCATTGACACAAGAATGTATGGATCACTTGATAAGCTAGGACATGAAAAATATTCTTTTCTCTACTAAATAATGTAAACTGTGCCTACAGACAGTCTACATTAGGAACACTGTATTAGGATGCAAAGACTCCAAAAGACTAAGTAGATAATCAACTTAATAAGATTTTCCAATAGTTTCCAACCACATAACTAGAATAGGTAATTAGTGGGAACAGAGAACAGGAGTAAAGAAGTGCCTGTTACAGGGATACAGTTATTAATATTCAGATTTTTGAGAAGAATGTTAAAACACTAGAGAGAGTTTAAAACAAAAATAAATTCCCTGAAATAATTCATCCTGTAGCTGAAAAAAAAAATTATAAACTCTCAAAAAAACCCTTAGTGTTTTTAAAATAACCGAGGGAACTTGAAATAATTATTTGATCATACCCTTTAGTATTTACATGGCTGTATTTACAGGTTAGGTTTACCTGAAAAGACTTTGTAGGGATTTTCATTCTAGGAAATTAGAAAGTTGTGACAATATTCACTCAACATTTGGTGGATGTGTTGACTTAAATTAGTTACTGGGTTATATTAGGAAATTACAGTTCAGGGTAGTAAGAGCTCTCTTTGTGGTGTGTTTCCTGAAGGTGATGCACTGACATTTGATTAACATCATCATGTTTTTGCATTTTTATGTGCAAATGCCTGGATCCACTGCTAGTCATCCCACATACATAACATTACAATGTTTCTACCTATGTAGGAAATGGTTTTGCATATATGGAACCTCTTTTCTGCTCTAGAGAAGAAGGAGAGGGAACTGCAGCCTCGGTGAGGACCATGGTTATCTTCTCTTGTGCTGCTGCTGCTGGCCTGTTCAGAGAAATGAACCATTTCAACTTGCAAGGAGCAGCAGTTCTGCAGGCCCCAACCCTGAGGAAGAAGGCAGTTGCCCTTTGATCCAAAGAAGATATGGACACAAATGTGAGTAAACAGAGCATGATAAAAACTTAAAATTTGTGCTTGTGACAAGAAAGCATTAGCAAATTTTCAGATCATGGAGAAAATCTAGATCATTTTAAGCTTAAAAAAATTGAAATAAATTAACATTATTTTAAAATGTATTATAATTTAAATTTAACTTTTTAATAGAAAAAAGTCAATGCTTTTATTTAAACAGTTCACTATCATTTTCAGGAAATAAATGTGTAATTTTAAAATGTTTGAAGTAATTTTCACTCCTTGATTGACTGAAGTACTTAAGCAAATATTTGCATATATAATTAGAAAACTCTATGCATGAACTTGTACAGAAATCATATTTGCAGTACTGTACGTTTTGGATATTTTTACTGTTGAAATAGTTATCTCAAACACTTACACTGATTATTTTGTTTTAAAATGTTATCAGAGACACTTCAGTTATACAACAAATACATACTGCCTGCATTATTATTTCATACCCATATAGTATGATCTCTCTTTTTTTTTTTCCTGGTGCTTTTGCTTCATTTTACTATAAAGTAAGGACAATTAAAAATCTCCAAAGATTTTCTTTTTATAAGAGATTATTTTTTTTATCTGGAGATGAAGAAATACTCCATTGGTTTGGTGACATATATTCTATTTCTGTTTGAAAAAATACTCTACTTTTGTGTTCAAGACTGAGCTGCATTCCCCGAATTCTAACGTCAACATATGCATGACTTTGGCTTCCATGTCATGACTAGCTAAAATGTTAACAGACAAATACACTGGCATATAATTTGGGCAACATTAGTGAGTTCCTTAACCTATTCAGATATGACTTTTATTCTCTAAAAATCTTTAGAATTCTTATGTGTTTCTTAATGAACTAATGCAATTTTGAAACAGGTTATTTTGGAAGAATAGGTGCAAGCTGGGTGTAATGTCAAGTAAGATATTTTTGTCCTCTTTCAAATTTGTGCATCTAAGGAGGTGAAAATTGCTTTGATGAAGTAATGATTTCTACACTAATCCCAGACTCATTAAAAATTAAATGTGTTAGTTCTTCATGCTGAAGTGTTTTTTGTTTTGGTGGCTGAAGTCCCTTTGGCTGTTAAACAGGGGCTCATGGGACATCCTTTCTGTTTGCACTTTGACCGCTCAAACTTCAAACCCAGCTGCTAAAATTTGTAACAGATTCCAAATCAATGATAAATGTTACATTTTCCACTAACCATGATTGCTCATAAATATGTTTTAAGTTTTACTTTTAGTATGTCATTTATTGACTTAACCACTCACTAGCTCTCCTGTAGTAATAGAAAAGTGGCTCTAAAATGTTGTATTTTCATAACATCATCCTTTGCCAAATATGGTTATAACTGAGAATAAGACAAAGCTCAGCATTACTTAGGTGGTGACTCAATATGAGTGAAATGCTAAAGGAACAGAAGGTCAATGCCTCTTCACTTTGATAAGAGTTTTAAGGAAAAACTCAGAGAAAGAGAAAATGTGTGGATGTATTTGTGCTATTCAAAGTAAATGAATTGAACATAGCGAAAAAGGAACTTTTCTTCCCAAGGAACAAAGGCTATCTGTTCATCTGCAGTTTGAGATTAAAGGTAATACAAGGACAGTAACGCTTTCACTGGTAGTGGTCTTTCCCCGTTATAGTTTGGCCCCACAATGCTTCATTTATCAGGAATGTATTATGGGAGACAGCTTAAAAATATCCAAGTGATAGATACTCCTTTTCATCTTATGTTTAGAATAAATGGCTTACTGTAATACTGGAATTACAGAAGAATTTCCTTCAGAACTTCTGGGAAAATGAACTTCATAAGCTCTTAAAAACGTTTATTTCTAATGTCTCTTTTTCCTTTTTTTGTTAAAAGACTAAGAAGCTTTCAAATATTGTTGGCCATATTTTTCTAATATGTTTGAGGTGTAAGAGTGACAAATGCACATTGTCCTCACTGCCGGTCCATTTTCCAGACCTCCAGGAGTTTGCATGTATCACAGTTTCTAATTTCTGGAATAGGAAGTCTACAGTTTTATCTGCGGAACACAAGTATTTGCAGACTGAAACTCATGAATTATACAGCCTGATAAGAATTTGGTTTACAAATGACTTGTGGTTAATTGTTGGGTAAATGATCCTACACACAATTTTCTTCTGGAAAACGGAAGATAGGAAATTCTGCTCAGAAAAAGTAAGACACAAGAGTTCAAGTTTTCCACAAGCATTTTATTGCTCTAATCATGCTGAATTTCCATCACTGCAGCCTAAGGAATACACTAAATAAAACAACAAATGCCAGGTAAATTAAATATTTGTAAAAGTAAAGTTGACAATTTCCTGCCCATTTCCAGCAATACACAGGCACATCAGCAGCAGGATATAGCAAATGTCATAGTTCCTGTGTGCTCTATTAGTATGGTCCTCACCTACCAGTCAAGTTCATTTAAGAGGCAGGTTTTGTAAAAAGTGTCATATTCTCATAATGATTACTTTTTGATCGCTATTCGTTCCCTAAGTTGTTGGGCAAACACTACACAGTCTTTGTGGTGCCAGTTTCACAGAAGAATGGAAACACAGGACATGTGTTCCCACAAGGGAGAGCAGGCAATACGGGGTGCAGACGTGAGCCCCTAGACAGAGTTGTCTGTACATGGATTTCTCAGTGTGTATCTATGTAAATGTGTTTTCTTTATTTATGTTACAGGCTTAAGGTCCCAGAAAAAAAAGGTTTTGATAGGGTTACAGTACAACTCTTAAGACTTTGAACTCACCAGTCAACACACTTAGAAACTGTCACACTCCTCATAGGTCATTTCACTACTAGCTTTGAGCAAAATTATTTAGGAGTTTATTAAGACATAATATATATTAGGGGAAAAAATGAGATATTAATGGAAAGGGGTTCTGAATCTTACAAGACAACCATATTCATATTTTCCAAAGAAGCAGAACAGACTACTTTATTCCACAAAAATTTCTGAATCTGTTCCCAAAAACTTTCAATGGTGCCTTCTGAACATGGAACTATGAGAAATATTTTTTTTCCAGTGGTATCTCACAAATTAGGCACCTAATCTCATTTGTTTATATGGTCAGGGAATTATCACCCCCTTCCTCAACCTCTGACAGGATGCTTCTGTCCAATTTAATCAATAGAGCACCTCTGTTTCTGAAAATTTTTGTGCTATTAGATGATGGAGCTTGAAAAAGTTACAAAATCCTATGGCTACCAGCCTAGAATTCAAGGTCTAATTCTGCAGCCCTGAAGGGACAGCACGCCATAGCAAGTGTTAGAAGGGGTTCTGAGGATTATGATACAGTAGTAATTTTTCAAGAGTAAGTTTGACCAAAAATCCTCATATCTCTTTATACAATCATAGACAAAAGAATATCCAGGGCAAAAATAATATAAATTTCTATTACCTTAAAATTCTTATTTCTATACCACAACCTAAAGGACCAGCTGGGTTGACATTCATCAACTTTTCCACATGAAGCTGTTCTGCTGTTGCTTATTTCAAACTGTTCTGTATTAGAGTTCTCATGTAACACAAAAGTAATTGGAGCTGTTTGATCCCTTACAAATAAGAAAGGGCAAAATCACTTTGAATATAGCTATGGGTTCAGCCATTCAGTCTGTCTAGATAGATACATTATGGTAACCTTTTGGGTGAATACAAGGTAAAGTATTCATTCTATGAAAGTGTCAGAATACCTGTATTGTATGAGCTTCTGCACATTTCATATATTTTAATACAGAATAACTGAAATCTCTACCTGAGTAGCAGTAGTGAACAATGAATTAATTTATTTTCTGCTTTTGATCATATCATTGTTTGCTAAGTTTGCATTTGAACTCTTCTAGAAAAGAAGTTTCTTAATTTTCTTACAAATAAATGCTGCAGAAGGTTGAAATCACCAGTTCATTTGGTGGATTTTTTCCCAAAATATAAAAAGTTTACCATCTCTTAGTTTGGAGTCCAAAATAATATCTTTTCTTATTATTTCAGAAAGAACTGGTTTGGGGCACAATGAAATAAGTTATCATTAATGTACTCATACATTTATAGTGCATTCATACAGAGATATTTTCAGCTTATCCCATAACTTGCTTTGTTCCTATAGAATCATAGAATTTTAAAATGTTTTCAGTTGGAAGGGATCTTAAAGATCATCTAGTTCCAATCCCCTGCCATAGAGAGGGATACTTTCCACTAGACCAGGTTGCTCAAAGCCTCCTCCAACCTGGCCTTGAACACCTCCAGGGATGTGACACCCACAACTTCTCTGGGCAACCTGTTCCAGTGCCTCACCACCCTCACAGTAAAAAATGTCTTCCTTATATTTGATCTGAATCTGCCCTCTTTCATGTATATTTCCTCCTGAACAATTGCATCCTTCAAACTATTAAATGCCACTTAAGTCATCTTTTGTTTCTCTGTACTTTAGCAAGAAGCCATAACTCCCCAGCTACATTTCTGCCTAAGAGAAGAATACATATATGTTTGATAATGACTTTTACAATGCTGTGAGGTACTGAGTTCTAAATAGAGCCTTACTGTAAAAATTCAAGAGAGAGAAAAGTTCTGCCCCTGTTTTGTTCCCCTCTTCTGTCCCCATTCATTCAGAGTCTTGGGGAAGGGTTTTTCCTGACTATACTTCACCGACTGGTGAATAGGCTGATGACTAGCCCTTCTCACAGTTTAAAGTCTTATCAAAGAGTGGATATTATTCAGGTGTTACTCTGACCATGTTCTTCAAAGAGATAGAGATCATTCAACTTATTTCTTAGAAGATCTTTTGGCTTTGGTGTTATGCCTTTTCTTTTCCTTCCTGCTGGGCAGAAATAAATGTAGACCAGATGGAATTTAACTTTCTTCATGCTCTGAAGAGCATCCATTTGCATGAGAAAGAACGGAAGAAAAATAATATATCTATCCTCTTTGAGATTATTATCTCACTTTTCTATGGCACTGTAATTTTGGAGAAAAGTAGAAAACTGTAGGTTTCCAGAGATAACAGTGTGACAGATGATATGTCTGGAGTATTTGCCTAAAAGAAGGAATGAGACAAAGTCTATAGTTTTAGATATTCCTCTCTTTATAACTCCTATCAAATTCCAATAGTTTATCACATCATGCTACTTATATCATCTGAGTGATTCTTAAATCATTTAATATTTGGAATTAAACAGAAAATTAGAGGTGTAGTCATACCTTACCTGTTGCAGCAACTTGTGCTACTCTTTAAAAGAAAAACAAGTAATTACAGCTGTATCAGGGCAGGGGGGGAAGGTAAGAAGAGGGAGAAAGCTACAAATGGAAAGCTACAAAGAAAGTTATAAACGTTCTTATCTCAGCACTATATACATGTTGACAGGCATTATTCTTCATGCTTATATCTTATATTGCTTCTACGACACAGGCAAACATAAGCAGGGCATCTGTACATGTTAAATGCATTTATTGTCCTGTTGACAAACAGAGTAGTTCTACCTTGGATTTCCTGGGACTGTTATAAAAGTATCCAGGGATACAAGCAGGCCTCCTTCTCAGAGACTATAACATCTTTTCAGACTTCTCTGTCCTACTCCTCCACTAATACAACATTTTAAAACTCATTATGTCTAGATGAACAAGTGTTTTTTAACACACGGTGTCCAACATCTCCTGATAGTACATACAAAGATTGTACGCCTCTGGAAAAAGAGAGGGATTTGCAGCCTTTTTTTCACACTTCTACAACCTGAGATTGTGTAGGACTATAGTAAATTTTTGTTTCTCACCTTCTCTTGATGAAATTCAAAAGATACGCATTAATCCCCTACAAAACTCCATAAATCAGAGCAAAGAAATAATATTCAAATTATTAGAATTCCCTGGAGTATGACTTTGAAATTAAAAGTAAACCTATCTGAATGATAAGTAAACAACATTGTTAAGCATGTTCTTTTCCAAATGATGGTGTAAAGGAGGAAATGAGAGTCTCAAAGGGTGAAACCCAGAGGTGTTTGGGTTTGGTTTTGTTTTTTTTAACAGAAATTGAGCTATATGTTAACAATATAGTGCATATTTAGACAAGTGAAATCTCATTCTCTTCCTTATTTATAAAATATTAATTTACCTCTGTCAAACTGTACCAAGAAAGCAGAAAGAAACAGCCAGCTTCTTGAGTCCCTCTTGACCTGTGGAATTTATCCTTTAGGATGAGGATAAAGTTGTCAAAAAGCATTAGGAACAAAAAAAATAGAAAAAAGAAAAGGAAAAAAAGGGAAGAACAAGACATGAGAACATCTTTTTCTCCAAAGCATATTATGAAAGAGTGATGTGCTGGCTGCTGTAAATATCTGAATTTCTATTTGTTCTCACATTCTGCAGTGAGTTTCAAGTGCATTTGAGAGTCTCTGTCTTCCCTGGAAATGAGGTCCCAAGACTTCTTGAAAAGCCAGTCTTCTTGAAGTACAGCTTCTGATCCCAAGAGAAAATTCCACCATTTTCAAATGAAAGAGTAGATGAATGTGGAATTAACTTACTGCGTCTGCTACAGCACAGCATTTAGGGAGTCCATAGTTATAAATAAAGACAATGAAAACTATTGTTTCTGCATACAGTGTTCCTAGTGTCTCCTTATCAGTATTCTGACTACACAAGATGTTTCTTGTCCTGAAACTTTTCCTCCTTACTTCTTCATACATTACAAATGTAAAGCTATAAACTTAAGGAGCAACTGCTTGGAGCAATTAACAACCTTACTTGTTGAACAATCTCTATTTTAAGAGGACAAAACCCCTGCACTAGTGTGCAGTGCTAGTACACCAAATTACGTCATCCTACCAGAAGTCATAGAAGTTTCAAAGGACTTTTATATTTTGCAAAAAATTAGCTCTTAAAGAAATGTGCTTAGCTCTGTGAGGTTCCTAATAATGTAGTTATTAATGAGTTCTTTGTATTTTTATAGTACTGTGATGATGACTACAGTAGCTTTCATTACATCGTATGACTGGTACAGTCGATGACTAGCCTAAACTAACATATTATTAATGAGAAAATAAGGCTTGGAGGATTGTTTACCACAACTCTTCTAGTTAATATTTTCTGCAATTCCTTTCAGCCCCCCTCTTCAATTTTCATTGAAGAGTTTCCTTTGCCAGTAGCTAACCAGGAAATAAGCTTCAAAACCAACTAACCAAACAAAAAACTTCACAGGATCTTAGTTTTCTTCTTTTAATTCAGTTAGTTAATTTAGGATTAAAATCTTCCAAACAGAATTTTACTAGCAGACATATCTAAGTGAAGCTTAAAAAAAAAGTTTTAAATACCAGTTCTCCTTCAACATTACTTCTAAAACATCTTTCATTTTGATGCAAGTTTTTTACAACTTCAGTTCACAAATTAACTGAGTCTTTTAGTGGCTCTGCCTTCAATTATACCAAAAAGGTGTTTTATAGAGCCCAGCTGTTTCGTCAGGTACACCTTTCAAGTATCTCCAAAAATTTTCTTGTATTATTTAGTAAAAATCGTGTTTCATAATGGTTAACTTGTGATGCAAATTGTTTCATTTCCTTTCAGTTCTTTTGATATAAATCAGAAGAGCATCCATTGTAATTAATATATTTGTACAACTGGAAAATTGGTATTAATGCTCAACAAGGTTTTCTATACCATCAGGGTGCAGATGAGCTTTCAAACTTGCTTATTCTTATTTAGACTTTTATGTGAAGTGAGTTGCAGGCTGTAATGCACTTTTCATTAATTTGAGGGAGGTCTGTCTTTAAGTCAGTGACATTATCGTGTCTTTACAGCACTTAACGAAGGAGAGCAAAAGGAGGCAGAAGGAATACTGACAATCATCAGAGTTGTGTTTTATCATCTAAACCAAAACTGAAAAGCCTTCAAACAGTGATCTACAAGTTAAAGTCGTAACAATCTTAAAAGAATGTCCATTAAGGCATATATTAACACAGAGAAAAAAGAAGATCAATAGTTTGGTTTCTTTTTTGCCCATAACTTTTCCGTGAGCGAAAGACAATTTCCAGTACGTCAGCCTTCTGCTTCTTGAAGCAGATACTTTCACACTGCATCAAACACAGTGTGTGTAAAGCTGACATGAACAGAAAAAGAAAACAGCACATTGTTCCTACCGTTGGTAATGTAAAACAGAAGGGTAAATAATTAAAGAGAAATTATATAACAGAAAAATATTAAATATACGCGAAGTACAGAACACATTTAAGAAAGATGTTTTTTATTGGAATATGTAAATCAAAGTCAATTTTACTTTTTATTTCCAATTTCTGTTCATCCCAATCAATAGAACACACACAAAAAAAGAGAACAATTTTCATTCAGATTTTAAAAAACCCCCTATATTCACCTAAGTATTACGTTTGGACAGTGTTCTTCACCCTTCATTTGTTTTTCTTTTTTTTCTAAATCAGGTAGTTCTCTATATATTAATAAGAGGAGTGTATTATTATTTTTTGTTTTGCTTTCTTTTATTTGTCTGAAAGATTTGAAGCAATTTTCTTTGTAGGTTTGTATTAACATAGTAGTTGTAGCAATAGCAGTAGCAGTAATTTGTAGTTGACAAACTCTTTGTGAAGGCCATTGTTCATCAACGATCTGGAGTAACAATAAGGTTCATATTAATTTGAGTAGTCCTATGAAGTGTGAGTGCTCTTGTTCTCACTCTGGAGATATGAAAATAAAATGTCCCTAAAAGAAAACAAATTGTCTGTGGCATTTACATCTGAGAAAACATTCTGACAAAACATTTTATAAAAAGCACGAACAAATATCTGTAGAGGATCTTAAATTTGTCAATAAAATGTTCAAACACAACACTACTGACACAAGACCTGAAAAGTGAACAGAACTTCATTGTGTGCTTGATCCCTGCAGCTCACAGCAATCTGTAGCAGTGTCTCTGCTGATAAGTCTGTTCCAGACCTGTTTCATATGGGTTTCACATGTCAGAAAACACGTCTCAACGCCCCTGATTGGGCACTACTAAAGTGAACATCACTGTCAAATTGTTATCTGTCAATAAAGAAGTTATGTAAACAGTGAGGTAGTGCCTGGCCTTGGATACAACAGGAGCAATTTGGGACCATTTACCCCTTATCAGGGAGGACAGGAAGTACTGTCCTTGGGGTGTGACATGTCCTGAAGTATGGGAGCCTTTTGTTATTACAAATCTTGGAAACTTATTATAATGTGAAAACCATACCTCCAGACACCTGAGACCCTCCTGGAATCAAGACCCCCACTTACCGAGCATGCGTGGTAAAATTAAAACACACTGTGCCTTTAAATCGAAGGAGGAGAAAAACTGTAATTAAGAAGAGATAAGAATTAGTCAATTGTAATTAGAGGGATGGGACAAAGAGGGGACAAACAACATTTTGAACTGTATAAATATATGACATGACTGCAACCAGGTATGCTGGCTTTTTGCCTTACCACCTAGCATCCATCTCTGTGCAGAAATGCAATAAAATTATATCTCGACTCTGTGTATGTATTGACTTGTTGCACACGGGGTGACAAACTCCAGTTTTTGGACAACAATATCAGTGGGATTCACTGCGTAAAGTTGCAAATAGCCAGACAGTGTTAGGAAAATCGTAGTCATAATGTAATTGAAACATTACCATGAGTGTTATTTGTAATCTATTTATTACAATTTACACAGGTGGGGTAAAGAGCAACCTGCTGATCTCTGCAAAATAGTGCTGTTAAATGAATGTCAAATTTTGATGTACAAACAGGTCAATTGTTATGTTAGTGGCACAAAAATCCAAATAGCATTGGGTTATTTACTTGATGTTCCTCAGATCTTCAGTATGGTATCGATATTCAGTCACTTGCTGACTGGAACAGGACGGTCACACAGTGATATTGTCACTTTGGCATTTGTTCCATAAGAAGTGAAGATTTCTGGTCTAGTCTTTGATTAAGGAGGAGTCATGTGTCAATAACTGTCTAATGGTTTCAAAACAAGTAAAATCAAACTCCTAAAAGGTTTAAACACTAAAATATTTAGAACAGCAGATGTCTAGTTTGATCCCTAGACACAGCTATAATTCAATGACTGAACAAAGATTAGGATGGTAAGTGGGAACAAAAAGTCCTGAGCAGTAATATGTAACACTTCATCAGAGGTTTCATCTATAGTGCACATTATTTATTAAACTGTCAATCTGCCTAACTAGAAAAGCATTAGATCGAGTTCCACAGCAACCAGCTCAGGATCAGTCGGGAGTGCTGTATCAGTAAATCTTGAAATCATTATCCAGATGCTTCAGGCAGTGGCTGCCGGTAAAGTCAGTGGTAATTCTGACTACTTCTGACTGAATACGGACATCTTTTTTCTTTTCACAGCATAGCAACTGGTAATCACTGTATTCAACAAAGCAAAGATTGGGAGTTTAAAATGGAAATATCATCTGTCCCTACAAGCATGAGAGCGACAGTGAAAACCACTGTGGCTTGTTTTTTCTTTCAGGTTCTGTAAAATGTCCTTCACAGAATAACAATCAACAGAATGGGTTGGAAAGAGTCCTCCCTAAAGGTAATCTGACTTCTGAAGACCACACTGACATTATTTTCTGCTCGCAGGAAAAACCAAGGAAAGTTCAGAGAATAAAGTCAAGGTTTATTTATGCTCCTTGCCTCTAACAAGATTCATTAGTACTGAGATTCTGTGAAAACACCTGTAGAGATTTTTGTCCAGGCACGTCAATGGCTACTAATTTTAATCTAGTAAAATGCAGTAACAAATTTTAAAACCATTTACCTAAAAACAGGATCAGGAAAGGCAGTATTCTTAGACAGGTTTAGTTCATCATTAGTAGGTGTATGCACGGGTTTCATATATATATGTGTGAAAGTGTGTTACTCATTACAAATGGCTTCACCTGAAAAGAGTCTTATTGTTAGCAGAAAATATGTTAAAACAATAGTAAATACTGGAATTTGAGGACAATTCTAATACCACAGCAGTCAGCAGTGTGTGCTGAGGTAAGCATGCCTGAAAATGGAGTCACACAGAGGGCAGCAAATGTACAGTTGCTGGAAAAAGCAGCACAGTTGGAATGGAAAAAATCTGGCTTCAGACAAAAGTGAGTACAGTGCAATTGTTCTTGCTGCTTCCCTGTATGTCTGTGTCTTTTTTCAGAGCTGTCACGTCAAATGATTTAGCCAGTCACCCATTGATGTTTTCATGCTCTTGGTACAAAATGGTTAGATGTCTTGAACAGTGACTCTCAGAGCATTGCCTATAGCTGGCATCAAAGTCCTGCTCCTGTGAGCTGAGCTGCACCAGACATCTGGTGCATATATCAAAAAACCAACCATCAATAAGCATTTTGTATGGGCAGTTTAAACACAGTGAATGGTTAAGACTGACCCATTAAACATTACTGAGTCATTCTCAAGGTAACTCTTCAGTCATACAACATCAGCCTCACAACATGAGATACAATTAAAGGTCATCTGCTGTGGCAGAGAACATATGCTGATGTTATCAAACATATGGAGAAAAAAAAGGAAAATTGCACTGAACAAAATGCAATAAAATAAAAGAAGGATAGTGTGTACAGAAAGTTGCATGTCATATCACCAGCTGTGAGTGTGTTGCAAAAATTTAACAAAATTCCAACAAGTGAAACCACTAATTATTAAAGTTAATGGGAATTTTTTGACAGTGTAGAAAAAGCTCGAAAATGTTAGTGTCACTAGGTACAGGCAACATAAGACTACCAAAGCAAACAAACAAAAAGCAATTAACTGCAAATGATATCTACTGAAATACATGAATCTCTGACAAGGCTTCCCACAAATCTCAAACATTTTTGAACAGAAATATTCTTTGGGGAATATTGCCCCTTGAGCATAGCTCAGAAATGAAATTAAGAGATTATTTCTAACAGTGAGAATGTAGATCGTTTGTAGATGTAGCAGCTTTGTCATGACTTTCACAGATATTTGCAAATCTTTGTGGTCAAAGCTGTTTGACAGGTGTTCATGTCTTCTGAGGTCTAAAGGACAGAAATGCACTTAAAATTCTTGCTCTCTGCCATATATGTGTGATACTGTGTGGTGTCAGGAGGACACGAGGGTGGGCAGACCCATGAGGCAGGTGATCTGGGAGCATGGGTGACAGCATGGCGGGCTGTGTAGGGCTCTCAGCAAAAAGAAGTCCAATCCCACAGAACTTGAACAAGGAGAGTAGAGAAGGATCAGCAACAGTATACTGGGGCCAGAAAACATCCTGGGGTGTTTGGTGAGGGCCATGAGGACAGGTACTGGGACAGGGACAAGCCTAGCCAAGTGGGGGTTCAGGTCAGTGTAGAGATGTCACAGCACAGGCAATCCTACAGCACAACCAGGCAAGGGCCAGGGCAAAGGGACTGAGCTCCAGGGCAGCCCCCACAGGAGAAGGAGAGGTCTGCAGAGGCTCTTCACAGACCTTGTCCCAGGCCACCCCACAACAGACCTGTCCCTCATCACCCACACCCCAGCCTTGGAAGGAGCAAAGAGGTTGCAAAGCCCATTTGGTGCACATTCAACCCTGACACATGGCTGCTTTTCTCACCTAGACGGGACTTGAACCTTTACCTCACTGTAATCCCAAATGAAATGTTCCTGCTTTTAGGAGGTTTTCAGCTAGGACAATATTCTTCACCACTGGAAACAGAAAGTAGGAGGTGTGACTGTATGACTATAACTCACGTGAGTGTGAATCAGTTAGTCTTGATTACTATTAGTTAATGTAAAAAATGTTACCCTATATCATAAGCTTGCAGAGACTTTTAAGTACTGAGAGTTAGCACTGCTTCCCTCCTCTAGAAATAAATTTGTATCCCTGAGAAGATCCATTAAGGGCAAAGTGATATGAGAAAATTAGATGCCTAGAATATAGACTATATTAAATATGACAATGTGACCAATCTGCTCCATCTAACGTAACAGATTGTTTGCTCAAGTTCCTTTTAACTTCATCCAGATGCAACTGAAGTGCGTTTCTTAGCTATCAACTGTACATTTCATGTGTGAAAAACTTCTCTTGTGTTCAGAATAAAACACACAGAACCCACCTGTGATAACAGCAAGAGGGCCCCTCCAGGAGCCTGTTTCCCTATTTATTGAAGGTCTTATTAACAGCATGAGTTAGTCTAGAAATATGAGACCAAACTCAGTCTCATGGACTATATGTAGATGTATTTCTACAGAATGCACCTCAGATGTTACCAATAGTCCTATATGTGGACAAATGATGTCCCAGACCTTGAATTTTCAGTTCAGTTTTAATTTAGGGGTATCAAAGGAATAAAAAGAACATTGAAAAATTGAGCCAACACCATCCATTTAAAATTTCTTCTGTACATCTGAATTTGACTGCTCTTTGTCTTAACATTATCAAATCTTTATACACTGCATGGAGGGTTAGGTTATGAACACAGTGGAGCATCTTGATATTAATCTGACAGTACCAACTGATGGGGCAGATGACAATGGATCTCAATGCTGATTAAAATCCAGTAAAAAAAAAATCAGTCAAAAATCAGTATATTTCAATGAATAGCAGTCTTAATATAAGTTTCTAAGGATTTACAAAAAAAATTTATAAAATAAGTAATTACCTACAAACTCATTGTTTAGACATAGAGACTGTAAGTGGAATTAGCAAATATATATAAGAATAGGTCAAATTGTATACCTTCTCATTAGATACTTAAAGGGTTTTGAGGGCTTTTTTCCTTGATCAGGTTTTGTGTACAGATAATTTCACAAAAATTTCAGGAAAGTTTATCAGCTAGTACACAGAATCAGATCATTGTTGGTTAACTCAAAAGTGATCTTGAAAAAATGGTTGTTCAAAAACATTATATACTCCACACACGATGGGGCGAGGAACAAGATTGATTTCTCATAATAAAGCACTGCTACTTAGATATTCAAACTACAACTGAGAGATGCCTGAGGACCAAAGCTTCAAAACAAAATCCAATGTACAGCATCCTTGACAAAATATCTTGTAGTGCATTTCCATTGAATGGCAAGCTGTTTATGAGAATTGAATCATTTTCACCACAGACAGAGCACTCGTCAGTCAGTCTCCCTGTTGAAGTTTCATAATTTAAGCATTGAATAATCAAACAGGCTATTAAAAGCGGTATTTAATAGTAATTATTTGCAAAACCTCATCTGAAAGCAGATAGTGCTTAAGTGTGACTGTCTGCTTTGTATATACTCTGGTATCAATATACTGTGAGAACAGCATATGGTTTCTTTGATGGAATGTAATGGAAAATGACAGACTGTTTGAAGATGCTGTGGTGCCAATTTCATGAATAATGCATTAAGGTAACAGGTATAATCAGTGCAGTTTAATAGTCTACAGACTCCAGAGATACAACAGCGGCATACAGAGGAATTATCCTTGTACTAAGACCACCTGACACTTATGTTTTTTTCCTTGACTTTATTTGATTGCAGTTACACTAAAATAAAGTCTTTAAAAGTCAGAACCAAAAATTTCAGATGCTGAGTCAGAATGAATTTAGTATACCTGTGCTGTGCAATTTAATTTCTAATAATAAGCACAATTTTAAAAATCCTTTTTCTCTGTTTTTAAATTGAACATGTCTTAGAGTTTCAAATTTTATAGGAAAACCGATGTTATAGTTGTCATTCACGCATTGAAAAAATTTCCCATTTTGTACAAGTGAGTTTATGTCATTTTAAATAATGCAGCACATTGCATATACACTAACAATGTTTTTAAATTTAATTGTTTTCCTATACCAAAAATAGATATAATACTAATTTGCAAAAAGAATCTTGCAGAATTCTGGTAAAAGATTTTACATGAAACATGTACTGATTTTTATGTAATGATTATAGAAAAGCTCTATGAAAGAGATTTACACTTAGGCACACTTATGTTTCTTGGGACCTGGGTCTTACATTCTAATGTCATGACTGTACAACAGTGAATATGATTTAGGGTAAATAACTTGGGACACAGGGTTTCCGTCCTTGTACTTACACTTCTTCTCAGGGAAAGATGTTTCTGAGTTAAAAGTTCCATTTTCCACCTGAGCTGCAGTTTTTCATCTTTATGCATCTGTTCTGCTTTCTATGCATCTTCATCTGAAAAGACATCTTGGCTGGTCTTACTTTTAAAAAAATGTCAGTGTGGTTTTTGAAACATCATTCTACAAGTGAACTGAGCAGTGAGTGGTAGCTTCATATTAAATATTCTATAATATATTATATGTATTATATAGCTATATATTATAAATTTTGTGGCCTTCTATGACAAGGCCACAGTGCTGGTGGATAAAGGAAGGGCAAATGACATAATTTACCTGGACTTGTGCAAAGCCTTTGACACTGTCCCATGTGACATCCTTCTCTCTAAGTTGGAGAGACATGGATTCAACAGAAGGACCACTCAGTGGACAAGGAATTCACTAGATGGTCGCACTCAAAGAGTTGTGGTCAATGGCTCAGTGTCCAAGTGGAGACCAGTGACAAGTGGTGTTCCACAGGGGTCAGTACTGGGACCAGTGTTGTTTAACATCTTTGTTGGAGACATGGACAGTGGGATGGAGTGCACCCTCAGCAAGTTTGCTGATGACACCAAGCTGTGTGGTGTGGTGGACACACTGGAGGGAAGGGATGCCATCCAGAGGGACCTTGACAGGCTTGAGAGGTGGGCCCATGCAAACCTCATGAAATTTAACAAGGCCAAGTGCAAGGTCCTCCACGTGGGTCGAGGCAATCCCAAGCACAAATACAGGCTGGGCAGAGAATGGATAGAGAGCAGCTCTGAGGAGAAGGACTTGAGGGTATTGGTTGGTGAGAAGCTCAACATGAGCCGACAGTGTGCGCTTGCAGCCCAGAAAGCGAACCATGTCCTGGGCTGCATCAAAAGAAGCATTAGCAGCAGGCCGAAGGAGGTGATTCTCCACCTCTACTCTGCTCTTGTGAGAACCCACCTAGAGTACTGCATCCAGCTCTGGGGTCCCCAACATAAAAAAGACCTGGACCTGTTGGAGAGAGTCCAGAGGAGAGCCACAAAGATGATCAGAGGGCTGGAGCACCTCCCCTATGAGGACAGGCTGAGAGAGTTGGTGTTGTTCAGCCTGGAGAAGAGAAGGCTCCAGGGAGACCTGGAGCCCTCCAGTACCTAAAGGGGGCCTACAGCAGGGATGGGGAAACACTCTTGATCAGGGAGTGTAGTGAGAGGACAAGGGGTAATGGCTACAAGCTGAAAGAGGGTAGATTTAGATTAGAAATTAGGAAGAAACTTTTTTACTTTGGGGGTGGTGACACACTGGAACTGGTTGCTCAGAGAGGTTTTGGATGTCCCACCTGTGGAAGTGTTCATGGCAAGGCTGGATGAGGCTTTGAGCAACCTGGTCTAGTGGGAGGTGTCTCTACCCATTGCAGGGGGGTTGGAACTAGATGATCTTTAAGGTCCTTTCTAACCCTAACCATTCAATGAATCCGTGATATACATACCCTACAAATGAGAAAAAAAGAAAAGGAATCTAGAAAGGTGCTCAAATGGTTATAAAGTCAGTAGGCACACACTATTTCTCATGAAATAAATTATTCTATGTTACGATAATCTGTTCCAGTCTTTCCACTCTTTTTTTCATCACAGTTATAATCTCAAGTATAATTACTGCATGTTTTGCAGCTCTTAGGAAAATTAGATATATGTGGCAAGGTGTTGGCAGTGGGGGACTCCAAGGGTGGCTTCTGTGGGAAGCTTCCCCCATAGAGCCAATGCCAGCTGGTTCCAGGATAGATCCGCAACTGGCCAAGGCCCATCAGTGACTGTGGAAGCACCTCTCTGATGATATATTTAAGAACAGGGGAAAAAAAGCTGCTGTGGAAACAGCAGCAGAGAGAGGAGTGACATGCAAGAGAAACAACTCTGCAGATACCAGGGTCAGTGCAGAAGGAGGGCAGGAGGTGCTCAAGGCACCAGAGCAGCTGTGCCCCTGCAGCCATGGGGTAAGGGGGGAGCAGAGATACACCTGCTCCCCAGGGTTGACTGCATGCCCAAAGGAGACTGTGACCCTATGTGAAGTCCGTACTGAACCAGTCTCCTGGCAGGACCTGTGACCCCATGGAAGGAAGATCTAAGACTGGAGCAGGTTTGCTGGCAGGACTTGTGACCCTGTGGGGGACCCAAGCTGGAGCAGTCTGTGCCTGAAGGACTGCACCCTGTGGAAGGGACCCACGTGGAGCAGTTTGTGAAGGACTGCAGCCTGTGGGAAGGACTCGTGTTGGAAAAGTTAATGGAGAACTGTGTCCCATGGGTAGGACCCCAGGCTGGAGCAGGGGAAGAGTGAGTAGTCCTTCCCCTGAGGAGGAAGGAGCAGCAGAGACAATGTATGTTGAACTGTTCATGGCCCCATTGCCCATCCCCTGTGCCACTGGGGTGAAGGATGGAGAGGAGTCAGGATTGAAGTTGAGCCTGTGAAGAAGGGGGGTGGGGGAGGTGTTTTTTTTAAGATTTGGGTTTATTTCTCATTACCCTATTCTGATTTGATTGGTAATAATTTAAATCAATTTTCCCCAATTCAAGTCTGTTTTGCCTGTGACAGTAATCAGTGATTGATCTCTCCCCTCTTCTTCTCTCAATCCAAAAACCTTTCATTGTATTTTTTCTGCCCTCTCTAGCTGAGGTGTGGGAGTGATAGAGTGGCTTTGGTGAGCACCTGACACCTTGCTGGGGTCAACCGACCACACAAGCATATGCACAATTACGTTATAATATGTTGGGACCAAAATACTATATTTTCACTTTATAGCAACTTCAGAATATCCAAGGCTTTTAACTACGAATACGTAGCAATAAAATCCAAACAGTGTAATTATTAGAATCTTGACGGTTCTTATACTGGAAGCATTTCTTATTCTTCGACTTAGTAAAAATCTAGTCTTGTAAAGATGAATACATTTCAGCGTGAAAAAAATCAGTTTCTGGTTGTTTCTGGTTTCTAAACTGGTCCTGGGAAATACATATTACACTTCCCACAACCCAGGAAATTTATCATACAGGAAGGATAAATCCTATAACCACCTTCCTTTCCCTGCAACTTTTTTCCTACAGACTGTGAATGTGTTAGGAGATTTCAGCTACCGAGATGGTTTGAACCCATCCTCTTATTAAAACCTCCCTCATCAGTCCCATCTAATATTCAAGCCCCCTTTATTGTTTGTAGGTTAGCCATTACTCTTGTAGCAGATTTTTATTGTCCTTGCTTTCTTTCTTGGCCATAAAAATTTTATAATGCTAGAAAGTTCTGCTGTGTTCCAACCACAATAATCATAGCAAATACAGGAACCTTAGCAGTCCCAGGAAATCATTGCCTTAGCTTAATGTCCTTTTTTTGGCTTTACCTTCTCACTTGTCTGTTCCAGGGCAGACACAGGACAGATGGCCTGACTACCTTCTCTTTCCAATTTCTCCTACAGCAGGGAGGAGATTGGATGGGAAGAGCACTGCAGCAGTTCCTTTATCACCAGAAAAATACAAGACATGAAAAGCCTTAAAGATCTGTGAAGACACAATGAACTGCTCTGTTGCTTGTACAACAGCCTCTTCACAGCCCCCTGACTCTCGAGGGCAAAGATTTCTGTAAGGAGTGCAGACATAGAGTCATTCTTTTGTTGACCATCTCCAGGGATGACTGTTTGAATAAGAAGTGAGAACAGGATGATTCATCATCTGATGAATATCCGTTATGCTTTCCTTCTCAGTGTGGCATAGAGATCACAGCTGCAGGGGCAGCACAAGAAGGCTGAGCTGCCAAAGAAATTCCAGGAAAGAGGATTTAATGAGACTGGGTTACGTAATGCAAAGGAGAGGGCTGCCAAAAAAAGATGACTGAGATGCCCTGTGGAAATGTCAACATCTCACTAGCCTTCACTGAGTAAAGAGGGAGTCAAGAATTTTCCCCAGAGTAGTAGGAAAGGCCTTTGAATACTGTAATCTTTCATGTTGGAGAAGGGGAGAACCTACATATACCAGATCTATGAAACACAGCCTTGTACAGGTGCTCTCGGGAACTTTAGTTCCTCCTACATGCTCAGCATCCAACATTAATGTTGAGCAAGCTGGTTCTAACTGACTGAGACCTATAACTGGGTTTCTGGCACAATTTGAGACAAGTTATGGCACTGTCCTCCTGATCCATCCCCAAGCAATGTACAAGTGTTGGAAAGCCGAACACTTTGCAGGATGGGCCTGGTGTAGCCAGCCATTGATAGGGCCATTGATCTGGTCAGGCTAGGAGGAAAGTCGACATTGACTTGCATTATCCAGCTCCTCACCAGGATGCAAATGTCCTGGATGGGTGTTATGGTCCATATTATTCATTTCTTCCCCTTTGAAATGACTCAGCTGCACACCAGCATCCAGGAGCTGATAACTGACTATGGATAGTGCTTCAATAACTGGTGGCCCAGTGAAGCAAGTGTTGTTTTCCTTCACTGTTGGGAACACCTTCTTCTTCTTAAACTAGAAATAACTTTGCTCTACTTTCTTCTCATGCCTGGCAGCTGACTGTCAGAAAATCCCACAGATCACAAATCTCTCAGACCTTCTTGACACAGCATGACAAGAATGATAATTTCCTTGAGACATTTTCACTTCGGTGAAAATAAAGACTGAAGTGCTTCCAGGTTTTGGGGTTTGGGAATTTTTCTTTGGGGGGAAGAGGGTAGACAGGGAAGAAAGAAAAGAGATAAAGGGGAAAAACGAGGAAAAAAATCAAAACAGAAAACAGAATGGAAGGTGGACTACATATATATAAATACATGGGTTGGAAGCAGGTCTTGTTAACATTTTGTTTCATCAAAATGTCATTTATTCTAAACTTTCTTTCTGTGGATAGATATAGATGTGGATAAACTACACAAAGAAGCTGGAGTTCCAAATTTTGAAGGGAAAAAAAAAAGAGAAATCTAACTTTTATAACCCCACCCTCCTATTCTCTTCTTCTTATACCCAAATTTAGTCTTGCTAAAGGATCTGTGGACTTTTACTTATATATAATCTCATTATTGAGTTCATTATTGGTGAAGTTATGCATTTTGACTTGGGAATTCCACAGAATTACTAATTTTAGTAACATAGAGATTGTTATAAATAGGGAAAAGTACCTAAATGTCCTCTGGAAAATAACTATAACAGAAGAAGGTAAATTACTTCGGGTTTATTAGGGTGGTAACAAAAATAGCAGAGAGGACAGCAGACAGTCTGAAATAAAACACAGAAATGGGTGTACAAGGATAATATGAAGAGGCAAGTTAGTTTTCAACCTAAGAAAGGTGAAAGAGGAAGATAACAGGAAAAGAGAAGAGACAGTGTAGAAATTGTGATTGAAGATCTGTGTGGATTGCAATTAGGGGACAATAATTAAGGTAGTGAAAGACAGGCTGTATGTATTTAACATAGTCAAGAAAAATGTACACTAAAATTTTGCAGGGGTTGAAGTATAGCTAAAGGTAATTGAGAACATGTACAATAATTTGTCAAACAAGAACAGAGAGGAAAGGATATAAAATACCCATGATAAATTCCTTTTTATAAAAAAGTTAACCAGTGGCTCTTCTAGAATAACTCTCAGTAGACTGCTGCAGGAAGAAGCTGGCACAGTATGACCACAATTTCCAAGGAAAGCCTGTAGTCTTACTTCAGCCAGTCCTATTCATTAATCATTATAAATGGGTTCCTGTAAATAATGTAATTCTTCTCTTACTTTTTGGAAAGCAGAACAGCTCAGAGTACAAAACTGCACTACAGCATACTTTGCAATTATCATACTAAAGATTTTGCACCAAGGCCTGGAGAAAATTAATATAAACAATACTGTTTGTCACAGTAGTTGTAGTTATCTTTGTCTTTGATTGCCGGTGAAAATTTATCTAGAAAAAACCCTAGTTGGAAATAATTTCACTAAATAAATGTTCCAATTTTTAACACTGTTAATTTAGAGTATAAACAGGATCTTGCTAGTCTACACTTTTAAAATGCATTCCTTGTAGGGGAAATAGAGGGAGATGTATATATGGCTTCTCTTTTTTTCCTTTTTTTTTTTTTTTAAGTCAAAACTACTTGACAAAACAGTGTGTAATACTCTAATTCAGTTTTGCTTCTAACTCACCATCTGCATAATTGTTTTTTGCAGACTTCGGTAGTGACAAAATCTCCC
>WKFP01014217.1:319795-333542 GCA_011057875.1 Pterocles orientalis | reverse complement strand
AAAAAAAAAAAAAAATCATATTTTGCCTAGAGCACTTCCTGGAACCCTAAATCGAATGTGCAGACTTCTATCAAGATGATTTGTGCTTTTTCTCCCCACCTGTGTGTGCTCTGTACTAAGATGTATCAAGTCTAAAGAGCTGAGGGTCAGCCAGGAGCCAAGTTTGACATTAGAGGCAATTAAATAGGTCAACTTTATAGTCTCCTTCTTCCAAACTTCTTCCACATTTTTCAAACGTGCTTTTGGTGCAGTTTTACCCAACAGCTAATGTTAATTCAGACCAAACTCTTGACCACCTATCAGCACCTGAAAAAAATCCACAGGCATAAAAAACAAAACTACTTTCCTTTTTCACTAGTATGCCCATTGAAGTAACTGAACTATTTTAATTTTTATTTAGGAAGAATCTACTCTAAAGCTGCATTCATCAAGTGTAGCTTTGCCTCTTCTTTAATTAGCATCTTTTGCTTAGGAATTGCCATGCAGAATATTAGGTACACAGCTGGCCAATAAGGTGATACACAGAGTGGCTAGGGTTTTTTTTTTTGGTTTATAACCTTCGAAACCCTTGCTTAGAACACAACAAAACAAAAAAAGAAACTCTTGAATTACATTTATAGCATTAGAATTGCTGAATTATTACAAATATATTGGTGTCTTGCTTCAAGTAACCCAGCAGAGAACACTCGTATTGCCCTGAAGTTCCCAGTAGCTCAGAGCTAAGCCAGCTGCCAGCCCTTCCTCCCACCCTGCCTCCTGCAGTGGCACACGGCCGTATCCACAGCCACCAAACACTAAGTTCACGCAGCTTCATACACCCTTAGGACAAAAAAAATTGTACAACTCATCTTCAAGCTGAGCAAGCCCTGGCTATGCCATCCTTCAAACCAAGTTCAGCTGCAGCACGGCAATGGCCTCTCTTCTGCTACACCACATGAATACACTGAAGCCTCATAATTCACAGGCCCAAAAGATTTTTTTTTGTTACCCTAGACTCTATCTGTTTAAAGGAACTCAGTGTAAGTGGAAAGTTAATTCAATTGATGCAGAGAAATGCTGAACCAGTAGGAGCTGTTAAAAGACCAAGGAAACACTCTGAGATCTATTAGGTTCCTCTCAGCACAGATTTGTAACAGAAGGATGGCACTTAACAAAGATAGTCAACTCTGCTGAATTAGCTTGGCCTCAGATGCTAAGAGCTCAGCAATGCCCACCACTCTCGAAAGCATCAGCCTCTTTGCCCCACTCAACACAGATATAAACTCTCCTTTACCCCACAAAAATCTCTATTAAGCAGAGCACTGGCAAAACATCCAACAAATTGTTAATTGATTTATATAAGGATTAGAAGGAGCTTTAAATTCAGGATTTTAGCAAGAAACGTTTTCTGTTACAAGACTATCCATACATAGTAACTCATCTGGGAAATGAGATACCTCTGCCTTATTCTCGTCTAGACAAAATCCCCACTGAAGGGTCAAAGCAGTAACTGAGTTTACCACTACATCCTTTATGTGCTATCTCCCACAGATTTAAACACAAGCAAATAAATCTTGGCCTCCTGGTATATAAAACCTTTATATTGTATTGCCACATTTCAGATTATTTGCTACTGCCAAACTAGACTGGGATTTTAATTTCCCTTCATTCCAGCTAGGATTATTAACAGAAAAAACCCAACATATTTACTGGAAAAATAGGAAGTACATTATAGAGGCATGTGCACACACGTAAGATGTGTGCTAGCTCTTCCTCATTATTGAAAACTGCTTATCTTGAAACAAGACAGCAAAACCATACAAGACTTGCAACAATTGTCACTTGGAAAACAAAGAAACAAAAAAGCCCAAAGCATGTGCTGCACGTATATATTTATAGTCTCATCTGGTTCCGAAGCAGCTCCATTTTAAAATAAGTTTTCTCACTATCCTAATACTGGGTTTCTGCCTCTTCAGTTTCAGCAGTTTTACTCTGGTCAACTTAAAACCCATCAAGAAATTAAGGGGTTCCACTACTCTGGCTGTTACCTTTTTCTGCATGATTCTCAGCTCATCACTCAAGTTGATGTTCACTTTCATTAACTGCTGAATCTTCACCTCCGAAGCCACCAGTGCATTTTTAACCTGCAGATATTCCTGGGCTGTCACTGGTCCATCTGACAAGTCGGAATCCAGGCTCTAAGAACAGTAAGAGAACAATACACCACTGAGAAACAGACTACCTAAAGAAAACAAGACAATGAGATTTTGACAGCTTTTCATGTACTTATTTAAAGGAATCACGCTTCAAATTAATTTCAAATTAGTAAGATCCATTCATTAAAATAATTTTAGTCCCATATAAAAGAAATCTGATGTCAATCAACTCTTAGCTCCTATGCACAAAAACATTTGTCTCAGCATTTCAGTGACACAATACTCTTTCATAAGGATTTTTTTTTTAAATATGCAATAAAGAACTGGAAACTCATAAAAGACACATTACTAAATATCCAGTGTGCATGTTACCAGGGAAGATTAAACTAGAACTACTAGGTTTACCGCCCCTTTTTTTTTACCATGCTGCATTATTTTCAGGATTGGTTTAAAAAACACTCAGTCACTATTCTTCTGCTGTAAGTAGGAAGCCGTAAATGTTTGTGAAATACCATGGTATCACTGATTAAGAGTGTTTTAGTCGATCAAATTATTTCACCTGTGCAATTAGATCTGTATCCTCACTCCAGATATGCAGAGTGGCACACATGACTTTTCTAGAGGAGCATTTTATTTACAATAAAAAATCCCTAAGTCACAACACTTCATTTTGTTAAAGGTCATAGACTGAGGCACAATTCTGAAATTAATTTGAAAATGAATTAAGATATTCATTTTCTGATCATTTATGCATGTTACGTGTCCTCACAAGGGGAAAGACTCACTGCAGATTACCTTTATGAATACAACTTAGTGTGTGCATAAATATTTCAAACCCACCTTCTGTCTGTTTGATTTAGCTGCATTTGTTTCCAGATCCGTATCTTCATCTGAAGCAACGCTGTCATAATCCGGCTGGTCATTATCCTGACTTTCACTACTATGTTGATTGCTGATTGATTTGAGTATCAGTTCCACATTTTCTGTAGATCAACACACACCAGTTAAAAACATACTGGTAAGCTTAGAGAAGAAATGGAAGTGCATACTTTAAAATAATTTTTTTTAAAAAATGAAATCAGAAAAGATCTTCAATCAGACAGATAATACCGTCACGGCTAGAACTATGTCACTGTCTGGTTGTTGGCATAGGTATTTGTATTCTTTGACATCTATCATGCTCAAGAAATACAAAAAGTAAACATTTTTAGGCAAATTAGCAATAAGCTCAAGAGCATCTAAATTACAGCAAAGTTCAGCCTGTACATATCAGCCAGGAAAGCCAGCATCTAAACCACTGACATTATCCTGGCTGCCAGGCAAAAGCAGTATCACTGAAACTGTACAGCAGCACGCTACAAAAGGTTACCAAGCTATTATAAAAATCACAGCCATCTGAATTGCACATATCCTGCTCGATTTTACTCTATTACAAATACTAGTCTTAACAGACAAATCTCCTGGACTTGGACATTATTTTGGTGGCCTAATGCATGTCGTCAGTAGCCGGCTATCTACGTGATTTAGTTCTCACCACTTATAAAAACAGTATAAATCTCAGTCTTCATTCATGTAGTGCTTCTGAATGAGGCTATGGTATTGATTAAACTACTGAGGAATTGCATATAGATGAGCCGACAACCAAAAGCATACTCACCTTTTGAGCCAGTGAGAGGATTCCCCTGTTGTCTTCGTTTGGCATCACTTAAAATGTCTATAACTAGCGTAGCAAATTCATGGGCATTAAATCGAGCCAGTTTCTGTCTTCCCTGAATTACAGAACAACACAGAAAAAAACCCCTTACATTGTGCATAGATGAACAGCAGAGTTCCTAGGTAGAACTAATAGACTACAGCACTTACAGCGAGTTGATTGTTCAATTACATATTTGCAAAAAGTGAGATTTAAATTATCCATCTGCATGCTCCAGGGCAGGGGAAATATGAAACTATTTTAACCTCTTTACAAGTAGACGCATCTGTTCTACAGCAATGAAGTACAGTAAAGCAATATTACTTAGAATACCTGGCCTATTAGATAAAAATATTTTTACAGTATTAAGAAGACTGCATACCTGATTCCTGGTTGAGGAATACTCAGGATTCACGGGAAGGAAAGGGACCACTGTGGTCTCTGTCACAAGTGTACTATGATTCTGAGTAGCAAGCCAAACTGCTCAAGAAAAAAAAAAAAAAGGAATAAGCTTCCTGTGCTATTTGACAGTGTTTCTTGTCAAAGAATAAAAGACCACCATTTCAAACACAAACACAATCAATTCAAAGGAAGGCTTTTTCCCCTGAGGGTTCTCTACTTTGTATAAAGCACAAGATTTTTTCAATTAACGTCACCTTCAGACAATGCAAGACAAAGAAAGTACCATTATCAGTAATTACCGAATACAAAAGTACTTTAAACAGAACATAGGCTTCCACCAGCATTTGTATGTAACAATTCAAACTTATTTTATACACATTCCAGAAAGCCTCATTCACCTGCATCTGTTTCCCTCCTGTCAACTTCATCATAGACATCCATGGCAAGTTCTTCAAATAAGTGGTTGCTTAGCTAAGGGTGGAAGAGAATAATTACAACTTGACAATAAATGAAACCTCCTAGGATGGCTATAACACAGAAAATACAAGAGCACAACTCTGCTCTCCTTTGGCTGCTTGTTTCGCAGCCTGCACAGTCAAGTGATCCATTAGCAGACATATACAACCACCCAATTGCTAGAAACAGATAAAACAATACTGTTCTACACTTTTCCTTCACTGGTTAGCAAATTTTTTCTCTCTCCTATCTGATCACAAAAAGACCTTGTGTATTTGGGATGAAGCAGACCCACTGTGGGAATGAGCTATCCGAACACCACTGCAGATCTGGGCTTAACAGTGAAGACTCACAAAATGCTTGTGTGTTTCAAACTGTGCTCCTACAGTGGATGGTTCAAGAGAGATACCTGTGTTACAAAGAAGTGAGTTGCTGGAAGATCAGACGTGAAATTAAGATGTCAGAGGGCTCTGTGGATGTTTCACTTATTGACGTACAGCGCACTAACATTAGTAATGGGCACCAAACTAAAGAGCAGCTGCCACCATTCTAGAACCCAGACAAAGCCAGTATGTTCACTTGTGTACTGGGTCTGCCTGGGAAGGAATTAACTCTCTCTGTAGTAGCCCACGTGATGCTTGCCGAGTTTTGGATTTGTGGCTAGAACAGAGTTGGTAACACCACCTTGTTTTGCTGAACAGTGCTTGCACACCATCAAGGCATTCTCTTCCCCCACCCACCCCACCACCCAGCAGGCTCAGGGTGGGCATGCAGCTGAGAGGAGACACAGCCAGGGCTGCTTATGTGGATCCCCCAAAGGGATATGCCATACCATATCGTGGCGGGCTCAGCAATAAAAACTGAGGTGGAAGAAGTAGTTTGGCTTTGGGCTACCAAGGTGGCTGTTCAGAGACTAGCTGGGCAGTGGTCTGCCTGGGGCAGGTGTTGAGCGATTTAATTTGCCACACTTGTTTTTCATCTCTTCCCTTCCCCTGTTAAACTGCCTTTAGCTCAACCCATTAGTTTTCCCACTTTTGCTCTTCCTATGCTCTCCCCAGTCCTGCTGGGAGGACTGTGTTGGTACTGGGCATTTATTTATGCAGGAATTAACAGCAGCTGAGACCAGCTTGAAAGATGGAGTGCAATGTTTGCCACGTCTTGACAAAGTTTTACTTACAGACTGAAGCTTCTTCTTAGCTGCTTTTGCAAGTTCTGATAAATCTAGACTGCTATCAAAACAAAAAGTGATCATTACATCTACAGCATTTAATAGCTTGTTTAGACACAAATTCTACATCTCGATAATTCAGTGACCAAAATGTTACTTTTATTTAAAACTCCTTAATATTTCAGTATTTTGATACAGTTTTCAACACATTGATCTTACTAATATTGCTAATAAACAAATTAATATGTTATTAAGGTTTCTAAGCATCAGTCTTAAATTTAAAACAAAACAATCCCAAAAAATCCTTTGGAATGTGAATACCCACATGTGCATAGCTCAGGAAGCAGTCAAACTATAGTGCAACAAAAAGCTTTCCATAAGGAATCTGCACAATATGATCGTTCTGACCAAGACCTGAGTCCCCATAAAACACCCAGGGTTTGTTCCGCTGGACTGCGCAGGAGGTAGGTGACCATCAGGCTGGCAAATGGCTACAGCAAAAGGGCCACGTGTAAAAGTGTTCCGTACTGATTAGTAAATAATCTCTTCTACTAGTTTCCAGACTTGAACACGAGGCACAGATAAAAATTGTGCAGTTTAACAGAATTTATTGTAAGAGCCACTGCTCAGGAAGCTGACAGATTTTTAATCCATAATTATATCACCCAGGGGAGGACTCCCCTGACCTACGAGGATGGAAAGGCTCAAATAAAACCTCTGGACGATTAATTGACATCACAGAGAGTTTGTGTAGGCAGTTACCTAGACAAGGGGGGGAAAAAAAAAAAAAAGACAGACTAGCAGAGGACATCAGGCAGAGGTAAGACAGGCTACACTGCAGGCTCTGTGATCTGAGCGGCATCTTTGAACATTTTCTCTACACGTCAACTTCCTTCTCTGTGTAATGAGGCAAATGACATTCTGCTCTGCAAAATACTTTGCACTGAAAATACAAAGTACTTTATCCAATAGCTAAACACAGCCCTTCTAAGGAAATTACACATTAACACTAAGTATTTTACCAACTGTTGCATAGTTTCTACAGTTTTTATTTTACTACAGTTTTTCGTACAAATTTTGGAAGCAATAAGTTGAACAGTGGTTTACTTACAGCCGTCTTATTTCCAATTGAATAGCAATAAAAGAAAAATAGGGACTTATGATTAATACTTGGTATGTTTTATATAACTATGATTTCATTGATCATAACCAAAAGTTAAAAGCATTCTGATGATCAAAAGTATAAATATTTTCAGAGAAAAATGCAGCTTTCTTGCAAGTTATTAGTCTCAAAATGCTGTATCAGGAAACTAACTCAATTGGTCCTTACATTTTTTACAAAATCTGTTTCCCAAGAATTGCCACCTGTGTTCCCTTAATATGACCATCTCATCTTCCCTCTGCATTTTAACAAATACAGTAAACAAATAATTTTCTGATTTTGTTTAAATGACCATATTCTTTCTAGAAAGAAAAAGCTTCCAAGACTGATAAAGGCACACATTAAAGAGTTAGAATAACAACAAGAAAGGAAAGGAAACTTAATTATCAGGTTTTTTATTTTGATGTTTATGCCAGGGAATCATCAACTTACCTGTCTGCCATCTGAGGTATAACGAAGTGCTGTCCATTTTTATGCTCTAGAGTTGAAAACAAATTGCACTTTAATAGGTTGTTACTGGACTATAGTTTTTCAGTGTTGTCAGGATATACAGCTGGTATTTACTACAAGACACAGCAATGAGAAACCCAAGAATATACGCAACAGGCAAACACAGAATGATTTGTCTTGCAGGTAATTGCTCAATTTCCAATTATAGGAAGCTAGCAAGTCTTAAAAGAAGATTTCTACCACAATTTCCTGCTGTTGTCAAAGATTCTAATTAAAGCTTACCAACTGTATTAAAAACTCAAATCAAAAAAGTTTTAACAGAGGTGCCTTTATGGCACTTAACGGCTAAAAACCGATCTGTGCTTGTGTTCAAAAAGTACCCACTTGATCGAATACTCCCCTGCTTTTGCACTTCAATGAGAAGAAACTCCTTAGAAGAGTTACTATAGTATCTCCTGCAGACTAGCCAACATTCACAAAATCTGTATTTTCCCTGCAATTCACTCCTTGAAGTTAAACAGTTCTCATCTGAGGTTATAGGGAGGTTTCTCCACACTTTCAGGGGTGTTCCATTTATAGAACATATTTGTGGAAGAACAGAAAGGAACTTAATTTTTAATTTATATATACTTCAAATCCTGCAGTTTTAGCTGAATTTTAAATGCATTATCACTATTACATCTTAAACTTTTAGTTCTTCCTGTATAATTATATAATGTTAGAATATTTGAAGTGCATACAAGAAGTGTAGTAACACTGGCACAAACATCATACACCATAGTCTGAACTGTCCCATAATTAACACTCAAATATCTCAGAGTGTAGTTTTTTCTGCTTACCTGGTTTCCTGCCACAGAGATAGAAAGCTAACCTGTCTGTGAGTTCATACTGAATTTCCACCAGGCGCTCTGCCAGTTCATGATGCCCACCTTGTCTGGTTTACACACACAAAAGAGTTACATTAATTATTCATTTTGAGACATACAAAAAATTAAAAGATGGTCAGAGAAATAGGTTTAGAACAACCCACGGCTCAACACTGCACATGTCTGAGTGTATCAACACAGCACAGACTCACAGCAGGATTTTCAACAGTATGTTCCACTGGGCAAAAAACTATATATTGATAAACTTTTATGAACTTCCCAAAATGAGTCTGTGAAAACTCTGAAAAGCTTTGCTTACTGCTTTCGTGCAGAAAAAAACCCAGCTTATATAGGCTACTTTGGATACGCTGTCTACAATTTTCTAGACAGTTCCTCAGCACTGCAGTGAGCTCACCCAACTTCACATTTGATTAACAGCACTGAGAAAGAGAAATACTCTGGCATTCATGTTCTGCAACCAACTGAATTTATTCAGCCTTCAGATTCCATGTATGGCCTTGATTCAAAAGCAGAGCAACGAGGTTGTTTTATTTACACAAATGAGCAGCTCCTACTTGATCAGTAATGTCCAATTTTGCATAGAAGCACAAACAAATCTTCAGTCCGTGCTGCAAGTCTTGCAGTGCCTCATTACTGCTCACCTGATCAGCAGAGCATTCATGTTTCATGTCTCTTGACATGACTGCTGCCTGCCCTTGGGAAGCCGAGAGCCTTTCTAAAGGCAGGCTTCCTGAGGGCGCAGTTCAGTGACTGAATGAACGTAACAGTTCACTGCCACTGAAAAGCCTGTTTCCACCCCCTGCTCCCTGACCCATCTGTGCAGCCCAGGCCTTTCCTACAGCAACCCCCCCGTTATTCCACCCTCCTGGAGTCTGCTCAGCTGCTGAACTTGCAGAAACCCTTCTCCTCCAATACCTTCCTGTGAGCTGCCAGATTGGCACAGCCTGTTTCATTGGGATCACAACTTTTGTCTCAAGCACCCAGGAGAATACAGGCTATGTATGAAGTTACACAAATTGTTATTTACACTCTCCATGCACTCACTCTTTCTGAAAAAAGTACTTGTCAGCATTTAACAGTCAAAGTATTTTCAGGACAGGAACATATCTAAGATTCATCATGTGATTTATGAACACCAGTTAATATAAAGAGCACCACATATGTCAGAGCCTTCTACCTTGCATAGTCAACTGGAGTTTTCCCATTGGAATCTTGTGTGCCAGGATCAGCACCATAAACCGCTAATAATTCTGCTTGTAAAGTCTGCCCTGCCTTGGCAGCCACGTGCAGCGGGGTGTTTCCTTTCTCCTACAAGTTAAGAAAAATATCTACTTAATCAACAGGTCTGAGAAGAAGACTGAAATATAATGTGTATCAGCTGAAATCAGTATAAATATTACTAACTGTAAGAATTTATTGTATACCAAAATAATGATAAAGTGTTCATACAGGATGAAAGAAGTTGGCTTGAGCTCCCAAGGAGAGTAATCGCAAACATGTCTCCAGATTCCCTGTCCTTACACTGGAATGGAGTTGCTGAAAAAGAAGAAGATTGTACTTAACACAGTAGCAATAACTGTGACTCAGAATTTGTTTGTTCAGCCAGTCTTTTAGAAACGGGTACGCAAGAATTCTTACTACCGCTGTTTTAACTTTTTATTCCAAGTTAACCAAAATTAGTACCCCTCAACCATCCCCATCCCCAGTATCCATATATATTACCAAATAAAGTGGCTTCAAGTTGAAGTCAAGCTGGATTTGTTTATGTAATAATGCTGAAGAACAGCAATGGTTATCTCACGTTAAAAGCAACTCATTTAATTCAGTCAGATTTCAGCGTTCTGTTACACACAGGCTGTAACTTCAGCGCACTGCCAGCAAACACACCAACCTTACTAAGATCTTTTGCAGTAACACTGTCATCTTCGCGGCACGGCAAGCGATGAACAAATGCTAACATTTGATATTTAGCTCTAATGAATTCTGCTTTATTGGGACTGTAAAGAGAAACCCAAGGGAAAGAAAACAAATATTAGTGCTTTCACAATAATACAGATGCTCTAGAAAAAGGAAAATTTGCAAATGAAGATTGCATTAGATCTTTGCATGCTACGAGTAGCAAAGTTAGACATGGAAAAATGTTTTCATAAAAAATAACCCAGTGCAGATACCTATACAGAGCATACTTTTGCTATAAACATCAAAACATCCGCAGGCTCTAGGATGTAGTGTATGTTTCTTAGAAGTAAATGTTGAACTTAAAAATTATGCCAGCTTAAGATCTTTACTTAGTATATGCAGCTATTTACACTTAAAATGAAGCACCATATTCAGTGACAGAAATCTTCTCTCTTTTTTAATTTCATTAACCAAACCCAACCTCATTAGCAGCATTCAGTCAACTGAAGCACGGGCATGAGAGTTAAAAGTCTTTTGACTCAAGTACAAGTAAAGGTCGTCACTATTCAAAGCTAGAGGTCAGGAATCAATAGTTCAGATAATTCAAGCAATGTATTTCCATTTTTGCAATACATTTTAAAATAATTAATCACTGGGAATTTTTTAAATTTTTATAAAAGAGTGAACAAATAACTAGTTTACTCCTGTTCTCTTCCAACAACGAAATATACACAGGTTCCCACGGATACCTTGCTGCCTCTGTCACTGCTGAATAATCACACTTCTACAAAAATAAAAATTTTGTAATTTTCCACTTACTGCACTTTATCTTGTGGGCTAGCTTTGCGCCTTCCACTCATAACAGAGGCAGGGTCCAGCAACGAATGTTCCCATATGGAGTTAGCACCATTATTATACAGTGTTTCAACCATCTGAAATCCAAAATGTACAAAAAAGGCAGTAAAGAAATGCTGCTGCTAGCTGCACAGACTGACTAATCAAATACCTGTAATTATTTTCAAGTGGACAGCAAGCCAACAGAGGTTCATATCCTGTATGCCAGCAACCATAACCTACTGGGATATCAGGACCAAGCACATGTCTAGGAGGTTATTACGTGGAATGTAATAAGAACCCTCATAAAATTCTCTATTCTTCCCAACAGGAGCTTTACTGAAAGGAGAGGCTTGCTATATAGTGAAAATTTTGGTTGAAGCAGATGCATTGCAGAAGTCTGACAGAAAAGTTGAAGGTGATGTTCCAAAAGTATCAAATTAAAAAGGTATAGACAATTCTTATTTTAGTGGTCCGTCGTGGGGAAACAAGAGAAATAAGAGAGGACTAACCTAGAAAAAGAAAGCTTAAAAGAACTAGCCCCTCTCAAACAAAAGCTTAGCGATTCAAATTCCATAAAAAAATGTAAAAAAAAAATATATATCTAGTTTTAATGAAGAAAGACCCAGTTTTCCTTTTTACCTGCAGCAGTGTTGGAGGCCATGGCGTATGCTTGAGATGTCTCACTTGAGAGATATGACGCCCCAAACTTCGATGAACACTACAGCACTCATCACAGATCAGAATCCCCCTGTTTATAGATGCCCAACAGGGATCTGAAAAAGAAAACACGAATTACAGCACAGAAGGCAGCATGACCTTGTATTTCAAACACAAAGTCTAACATGAGGAGCCCTGCCTAACCTTAGCTTTACTGCTTAACCACTGCATGAGCATGTAAATGTTACAACCTTGCTGGGCCTCCGGGTGCTGGGGAAATAACAGTCCTTGCACTTCCCAGGGATGGAGGAGTCCTGCTAGGGAAACTCTGAAAAAAGACCCACTATTTGCAGTTCTTCCCATGAAAACACTTGATTTATTAACTTCTTGAAGAGCTTACTGGCCATTTAGTGGAGACCTACAAAACTACTTCCAACAATAGCACCTACCTGCTCTTTTGAAAAACTCTGAAGTCTCTAAATAAAAAGTGGTAATAGCAGTCATGCCTTTTTCCACATACTACTCTTCAGTTCTATATTATTACAATGTTTTTTTAAATTTCCACATTAAATAATAAAACCACTTGGGACTGCCACAGTGAAAAAAAAAAAAAGAGCAAGATAGGTATGTGTCAAGTTAAAGGCTCAGTAAAATCAAGAATTGTCAAGGAAGTTAACTCCAACTCTGAACAGATCCAAATTGAAGCCATGTTGCAAGCAAAGCAGAAATACAGCTGATGGCAGGTGAACTAGTAAATCATACTAGCTATTGTGTAGCTTCAAACACCAAGAAGTATAAAACCGAGTAGGAATGTTACATCAGATTAAAACCAAATATATGCACAACAGAACATTAAACTGAGGTTCCTCTGCTGCTCTTAGCTCAGCCTTCAGAAGAAACTCCAGCTTTCTGTCAGCAACACATGAAACTCAACGTGCCAAGAACCCTGCAGTAACAAGCAACTGAGCAGCAAGACAGACCTTCAGATCTAGTACATACCAAGAAAAAGAAAACAGAATTAAAGATCTCCTCTATTTTGGAAAATTCCTCTTCATTTAAAATCTAGAGATGAGTTTGAGGCTAAATAAGTGAGTACAACAGAAGCCAGGTACGTGATGAGGGAACTTCTGCATCCTGTCAGAGTACATCTAAGCAACTATGCATCATAAAAAGAGTCTTCTCTGACCCGTGCAATAAATTTACTGAATCCCTGAAACGTGAGATCTGATCATAGTTGTGGTTTTTAAGCAGAGTTGATGTTGTGTGTGTGCTGAAGGCAATGCAGGCAAACCTGTTTGAACCACAGGCCAGGAGGGATGGGAGCATCTGCTCATGGATGATAACCATCACAGCCCAGAGCCAAATAAAAGCATACGTTTTGGGAAAAAGCCTAACCTAATTTAAAAAACAAATTAATAACAATCACACAACCTCCTTATTAATTATTCCATTAACAACTTTCACTTCTAAGAAGGAAAAAAAAACAACAATGAAACGAGATGCCCTAGCACTAACCTAAGCCAAGACTGGAGGCAGCCTTCCAGATCAATGAGTCTGGTCTCTTTTCATCACAGACAACCTTATCACACACTCACTGATGAACTAACAGGACATTTCCTGTTCCAGCCACCAGTTACACCTGAACCTCACTTTGTTTTGACTAACAATCATCCCCAGGTTTTTTTTCTTTACACCCATCTCAGTACATAACTTCACCAGCTCCAAATGATGGCCATTTAGCTGTGATAAAGTAAGTTGTTATTTGGTCATTTCATAGCAAAAATGGGGCTTTAAAATTCTTCTGAAGAAAAAAGCTGAGGCCTTGCTTGTCATTTCAGCTTGTATGTTCTACTGAAAAGAAATTACATTCATGAAAGAGTCTGCGGTTATGTAGAATCTGTCACAAAGTGACACCACTGGAAATGTAAATGGTGTGTTGCAAAAAAAAAAAAAAAAAAAAAAAACAATAAAATTAAAAAAAAAAAGGAAAAAAAAAATACA
>WKFP01014217.1:298868-314528 GCA_011057875.1 Pterocles orientalis | reverse complement strand
TTTTTTTTTTTTTTTTTTTTTTTTTTAGTGACTTGTTCGGAATGCACTCACTCTTCATTGTGCTGTGTGTGTCAGTCAAATGGATGCTTTGTAAAATACCATTTGCTTCTGTAGTTTCAAAAAGTGCCATACAAAATTGGTGTTGTGTGCTCTCTTACTTTTTTTTTCCTCCCCCCGCCCTCCCCTGCCGTTATGTTCTATGATGTTAAACCCTCTGTTGCTCTCTCAGGCTGCGAACTGTCCACGGGGCGATGCACCCAGGCTAGAGTTCCCGTCTTCTGACAGAGACCCCTTCTGAGGGGAGGCAAGGGGAAATAATTACAGAAAAAGAAATGAGAAGCATCACCAAGAACTCAGCCCTGCCTTACAGCAATACCAGTTCTTACTCTGTCGGTTTATAGGCCCTGTTCTGCTTCTCTTTTTATTTCAGTGGGGAAGTATGACGGCACTGCACGGGGGGCAGGAGGGTGGTACAGTTTGAAAACCGAGTCGACGCTGCACCACAGACTGATAACGTGGGAATACCTAGGGAATAGTGGCTCCTGGATTACTGCTGGCAGGCTTTGTTTATATGGACTCTTCTCAGTGTGCTCTGATGAGTTGCATTTGATAGGACAGCTTCAGCGTTATTTTTTTTCTCCGATACTCAACAGGATGTCGATCAACGTGACCCACGAGGCCGGACCTTGTTGCACCTTGCTGTTTCCTTGGGTTATATAGAATCTGCCAAAGTCCTCCTTCAGCACAAGGCAGACGTAACTAAAGAGAATGCGCAGGGATGGACAGGTAAAGATAGCTCGGAAAACAGAAGTCGTGCGTTAATGCTTTTCAGTTGCAGATGTTGTATCTTGGCTGCTTTTACCTTGGGTGTTTTGCTCAGAAAGCAAACTGAAACTAGCTGGTGTCTGGATTTCTTTCAGTTTTACACGAGGCTGTCAGCACAGGAGATCCAGAGATGGTGCAAATGATTCTGCAACATCGGGACTACCAGCAGACCTCCATGACACTGGGAGGAGTTCCCGAATTACTCCAAAAGATTAATGAGGTAATTATTTAGTTCAAACCTCTTAGTCCAGACTGTAATTCTCGTTGAAGTAGTTCAGTTCAGTTACCTGAAATCAGATGAGCACTTGTGTTCTTCCTCTCAACTTGCATGTGGGAGATGGAGGCTTGTTCCTTAACTTGACTCTGAAATCCTCAGCCGTGAACTCCAGCGTTGGAGGCTGAATCTTGAAGGTGTTACTGCTCCTATAGTAAAACAAAGAAGGACACCTCATCAGAAAGTAGCAGTGGTAGACCGATGTCTTTTATGTTTGTTCGTTTCAATTTCATTTTTTTAATGTTCTTTTATCATGTCTCATTCTGGTTTGGGGTTTTTTTGTTGTTGTTTTGTTTTCCTTTGTCTAAAGTCTTTATCAATGATCTGGACGAGGGGATCGAGTGCACCCTCAGTCTGTTATCAGACGACCCCCAGTCGGGCAGGAGGTGTTTAAAAGACATGTAAACATGGCACTGGGGACACGGTTTAGTGGTGGGCTAGGCAGTGCTGGGTTAATGGTTGGGCTCGATTATTCAAAGGTCTGTTCCAACCTAAACGATTCTTTGATTCTACCTAAAATCTTCCCAGGAAGTGCTGTACTGAATGTTAGATTAAAACTATTTAGTGAAGTATTCATAAAATGTTTTTCTTTTCCAGACTCCTGACTTTTATGTGGAAATGAAATGGGAGTTCACTAGCTGGGGTAAGGATCCTGGTCACTGTTACCTGCTCTAAGCTGCAGGCAAAGGGACTCGTGTGTGTACAAATGTTACAGAAGATACGCAGAGAAATACCTGCTCCCCAGATGCTTCTCTTCACCACTCAGAATAACCTCTCATATTTTGGTTGCACAATTATTCTTTGTTTGCTGTTTATTTGGTTGGTTTGATGGGATGTTGTTTGTTGGGGTTTTTTTTAATGCAGACTTTAGCCATTGTTAGAATTGCTGAAGACTTTTCTTGGGGTTTTGTTGACCCATCTCTGGCTATGGGGGACTAAGAGAGATACATGTCTCATATACAGATGCACAGACTACTTGGGAAGTACCTGCTTTTCTTTTAAGGGAATGAATGCTATGCCTTACAGTTGACTTAATTTTGCAAACAGCTAATTATTAGACTGCTAGGCGGTGGGGTTTGTGCCATTTCACATCTTTTAGTCTGAACTAGTGTCATCTTCTTTCTCATGTTCACCTTTAAATTAAAGCTGGTAGGTTTTGTCCCTAAGCTGATTGCTCTTAAAGCTAAAGAGGATCGATATCTCACCTCCTCTGGAATAATGATCAATACTGAGCCATCCTGTAGCAGGGATATAACTTCTGCTTGAGTTCAGGTTTCCTGTGCGCTTACTCTCCCGAATATTTACATTTTTCTCGTTTTCTCTTCTAGTCCCGCTGGTTTCTAGAGTTTGTCCAAGTGATGTCTGCCGCATCTGGAAGAGCGGCGCCAAGCTGCGTGTTGATATCACTTTACTGGGCTTTGAAAACATGAGCTGGGAGAGAGGAAGGCGTAGTTTAATTTTCAAGGGAGAAGGTAAATACTTCAGCATGTCTGCACCATTGATCACCAAACACTATGTCACCCACAGTGAGAAACCCCGATTTTGTTCAAAAAGACCTGTTGAGGCCGAGTACTGAATTTGTAGAAAGTTTTATGTATGTGTTCTGTGAGCGTCTCAGATACTGTTTCGTGGATTAACATCATGGCCTGATTTCTTTGCTCTGAGTAAATATGAGGTCAAAATTTGATAATAGGGCTAAAATTTTCTTTCAGTCTCTTGCTTACTTTTCCCCTTTCTGTTCTCCTGTCCCTCAAATAAAAAATAATTTCAGATACAGCTCCAACTTTGATCTCAGCTGAGTGTAAAATACCGTGAATTAGTGTCCACCCTGATTTGATACACAATATAGTCTCAGTTTTTCGTTTTGGAATACTGTTGCTAAGTTTTTTAGATTGAGATGTATCGTTTCCAACAGATACTGGAGGTTGGGCAGAACTAATTGAGATCAATCATGATGATAAGTTCGTCACAACGGAGCGTTTTGAGATTTCCCAACACATGAAGCGTCTGACACTGGGATCTATGACACCAAAAAGAAAAGACGTGGAAAGACGCCTTACATCTCCGATCATTAATACATGCCTTGATACAAAAAATATCGCTTTTGAAAGGTAAGATACAGAGTTTCTCCTAACAAATAAACGCGTCACGATTGTGGATGGTTATGCTTGCAATAAAGCTTCAAAGAGAAACTCTAAAGTTCTGGTAAGAAAAACTTCTAAGGCTGGATCTGAAATTACTTTAAACTTTACGTACCATTAGGTAAAGAAATGTGTCTTGGTCAGCTTGCCGCTGTTCCTTGGCAAAAAGCTTCCAGTTGAAAGAATTGATTTGCGGAAGGGGTCCAGTTTATCGTGAGCTCAGTGTTAATGGCTCATTACAAGTCAGTGTTTCACCCAAATCCGTACCCGTAGTGCTGAAACTGATGGGAAAGAACAGCTGGTAGCTAGAGTAAAGAAAATCTTGCATTAACACTTCAAATAAAAATACGTGCGCACTGTGTCTTCCCACAGACACGTATTTGTCCTCCTTGTTTACAACGTGTTTATCCAGGTGTCAGCTGGGTGCAGACAGTCCTTGCAGTAAAACACCCCAAGATACGCTGTAAACAAGTGTTTTCAGAGTGAGATGCATAATTCCAGCATCTTCCTCATGAATATTTTGTACCCTTTCAAAGCCACTCAGAATCAGACCCTGTGATGTTCACAGAGCCTCAGTGGCTGCAGCATCTACATATGCAGAAGTGAAGATTTCTTGGAAGTATTCCTGCCATCCAGTTCCCCAAATTGCAATGGCAGGTTACTTTTGAAATTAAATCGTGTGTTAAGAGCTGCTGTCAAACAAAATAATTCAGTAAGTTTGCAGGCTGTCATCCTCCTCTGTGGCTCACGTATCCACATCTCGATCTAAAATCTCTGTCTGGCCACGGGCTCGATAAGAACAGAAACAGCGTGACTTCCTGAGCGCTCTTGTGATGCGTGTGTGAGGACAGATCGACCTGGGCTTTTCTCTGGGGTGAAAATCAACCTGTCAAATGTTTAAAACCTATTTTAGAAAAACGGGCTGGGGGTTGTGTGGAAATGCAAGTGTATGGACGCTTGTGGTGTTCACTTCTTTCAGAACCACGTCTGGATTCTGGGTGTGGAGGACAGAAAGAGCGGAAGGCGTGAATGGGTATGAAGCCAAGGTAAAGCCCGTTCTGTGTACCTAAGAGGTCGTACAGCTCATGAAGTGTGATTGTGTTTTGCCTTATTTCCTGAGTATTTTGGGTTCTCATCTTCCCATCATGAGCTTTATTGTGTTGCCAGCAGAAGTGGGCAGGAGTGAGGGACCTCAAGGCTGCCAGGCTTGCGGGAGGGAATGTGCCCGAATGCAGGAACATCGCCAGGGTTTTAGGGGAGAGGGAGGATCCAAGCGTTTCAGAAGAGGGACAGAAGATTCAGCATAACTGCTAGAACTCCCTCCCATCCAAAAACTGGAACTGAACTCGAATATTGTCATTCTTTCACCGTTGAAAGACAAGGAACCCGCTGGTGAAGTGCCTTGAGCACTCTCTAGTGACAGTGTTGTGAGGAAATAACAGCCTCCTGCCACCGTGAGCTGCATCATGAGTTCAAGTCCTACAAGACTGCTGGTGGATTAAAGACCCTGACCGTGCTCATGAGTCATACAGCCGCTTAGATTTGTTCCACGTGACTCTGGCTTTGTCCTCCGTTTCACTTTAGTGAAATATTTTTGAAGATGGCTTTACAGCCTTATGGTGTTAGGAATTTAAGAATCAGAAGCATTAACTTCCCTGACTCATAGGTCTGTGTTTACTCCAGGTTTTGGAAGTTGTGCAATAAACTGCATTTTGTCATTTCATTTAGTAGAAGAATAAGTGCTGAATAGCTTTCTGCAGTTATAGGAAGGATTTTCTGCTAAGACTGCAGGACTGTTCAGTTGGACGTGGGGTTCGTTCGTGTTCCTGAAGAATTAAGCTATCACTAAATTTCATTTGGAAGGTCTTACGAGTGACCTCTGTTTAGAAATAGCGTTATCTGACTTTCCTTCCCCATTAATGCCCATCGAGTTTTGAGGTTGGTTTAGTTAGTTACAGAATCTATTTAAAAGTGTGTAAATGGGCTTTCCAGGAACCTGGCTGGAAGGCCGACCTCTGTTGCAGTCAAGGTCGATGACCGAACTCCTTTGCCATTCTTCCGGCACAGGAGGCTGGCGGGATTAATGCTGGCTGGAGACGCTGTGGTGTGTAATTTGCAGGGTGTCTTACTTTATCAGCTTGCCCAGCAGGTGGCATGTACTGTCAGCCTTAGCATAGGCCTGTCAGGAATATATTCTGTCGTTTCCTTTGTACCAAAGCAAACAGAAAAATCAGAGTGCAGCGTTTCCTGTTGATCACCAGTGGGTTAAAGATTAAGATCTTTATCAATGAGCAGATCCATGCTGCCTTATTCTGTCTTTACATTTGTGTACATGGTGTTTTGCTGGAGAGAACTCTTATTTTTAACGTGATGCTTTTTCATTTTTGTCCTTCTACTTTTTTTTTTTTTTTTTAAGGTATACATTGCAAACAATGTGAATGTGGTGACAAAAATCCGAACGGAACATTTAACAGAAGAGGAGAAGAAAAGATACAAAGGTAGTTTTCCTGTAGGATAACTGGAAATAAGTAGAACCTTTTGGCTCTCGGATACTTTCTCTGCGTGACTGCAGAAGAACTGGGCAGACAGACAAGGGAAATACTTTTCTTGCTGACTTTGCCTTGCTTTACTTCCACGTGCTGTGTGGCTGAGGTAGCTCATTACTTGACTCCTAACCTGCAAATGAACCAGTGTTTATCCTGGCTCCATTTAGAGGCAAGAAGAGCCCTTCAGAACTGTTGAAGGCTTAGTGGAAGTTTTAAAAGGCTGCACTCTTCCATGCTTTTTCCTGCTCTGGAATGTCTTCATGCCTTTACTGCGCCTAAGCCATGATAACAAGATTCATGTAGGCTTTGTTTGCTTGGGCTTCTTGTTTTGGTTTGGTCCATTAATTTTTTTCAGTATTTAAACTAAAGTAAAGGGTGACCAGCCAGTAAGGTTGTATGGAAACACTGCCCTTCACTGGCCTACCTTGGGGCCTGGGGGAGAGGCACTGTGAACGATGAGGCTCTCTGGTGATGATAGAAACCACTGGAAACCTCTGTTCTGTGTGCTGTACCCGTTCTGTACTGTCACCCTTAGGTCCCGGGCTTGCCTGCTAAAGCTTACAGGAAACGTGAGCAGCTTACTCCCCTTTGGGTTAGAAGCCTTGCTTTTTAGCCTGGTGTGTATGTAAGTTTTACTTGTCATTAATAGTAATAGATTTTTTGCTTTTTTTCCCCTCCTGTTATCTGAAGCTGACAGGAACCCCCTGGAATCATTTCTGGGTACAGTGGAGCACGAGTATGGTGCTCAGGTGAGTGTCTTTGACATCAAAACAGGTCACTGCAGCGCAGAGATCCGTCCCACAGGAATTCTAGGTGTGTGGGGTCGCCTCTTGTTTCCTTCGTTGGGCAGCAATTTTGATTAGGAGGTGTACATTTTCCCTGGGCGGGGGGGTTGTTTGTTTTAAGCCCTCCAACATTCTGTATGAAGAGCAGGTACCTCCTTCTGAACACTCTTATGGAAAAGATATAGACTTGGAGGAAAACCACATATCTGCTGTTCTGAAATGTGTTGGTAGCAATTTTGATGTGGCTTTAGAAACTCCCTTGTACGTACCGAAGTGCAGTAGGTAACAGCGTTGCCAGCTGCTGGCTCTGTATCAGGATGGCACTGCAGATCTTCCAGGGATCTCGAGATCTTTGTTTCAAATACCCCATCAAAGTTTTGCCTTTAATAAAGGATTTGGAGCCTAGAAATGCTGTAGCTTGTGTGTGCGTTTCTGGTTGGTTTCTAGCTGTAAAGTATTAACCCGGTTTTTCCTCTCTCTAAGATGCTTGGAGATTTTTAACCTCAGCAGAAAGCAGTCTAGATGTGTGTGCTGGTATTTATGGCGATGTGTCTAAAATAGAGAACGAGTTACTTCACAGGAGGCAACTTACAAGTTTCCTGTGGCAGCCACTGTCTGTTCCATACTCTTGGAGGTTTTTTTTCCTCTCTTTCCGTATAGAGTACGACCAAGACAACAGAGTATGCTGCAAGTAACAATCCTACTGCTATTACTCTGGAGGAATACTTCGACCCAGAATTTGATTTGAAAGGTAGAGACATAGGAAGACCGAAAGAAGTCACCATTCGAACTCAGAAGTGAGAAATAAAATTTTAACTATTTCTAGTTTGTTTTTTTCCTCGTCATCTAATCTCTGGAAAGCATTGTTACAAATATCCAGTGTGGTTTTCCCCCCGGCTTTCAAAATCAATCAAAAGAAGTATTAATCTTGAAGTATTCCACTATAGCCAAATTCTTCTTCTGCTAAGTCAAAGAAAACATCTGGACTAGTGCTGTAGCTTGTTGGGAACCTCCTGTGCTTTGCCTTCGGTCTGACCAGGAGCGTGGTTGGGTTTCTCAGAGCAATAACTTCTGCCCCTTTGAACTGTATGAAGCAGGTGACAATGCTGTGTATGTAGCTGTGCGTCTGTTCCTAAACTGTGAACTTAGGATGGTTTTGTGCAACTTTCTCTTTAAGATTTAAAGCAACCTTGTGGATGAGTGAAGAGTTTCCCTTGTCCCTGGTGGAACAAGTCACTCCAATCATCGATCTGATGGCTAGAACCAGTGCTCATTTTGCCAGACTTCGGGATTTCATCACTCTGGAATTTCCACCAGGATTTCCTGTCAAAATTGGTAATATGTAGCGATTTTTATTTTGGCGTCTTCTTCATTTCCAGTCTTTCTGTTGGTTTTGCAGCACTGATCTCTAGAACTGAGAACCCAGACGTACATTGTCTTGTACATCTGGGGTTGTTGGATCCAAATCCAGAATGACCGGTACACAAGTTTAATTTTGAAGACAGTATCATTTCAGTAAGAAGGAGCTGTTGCTCACCCTTTCCTCTTACCTTCAATGCCTTAGATTTGGCAAATCTTACTTTATAATATGAAATTTAGAGAGTGAGTAAGAATTATGAAGGGCTACTTCTTGCTGAAGTGAGTTACTATATACACTGTCATTATGGGTTGCTGCTTGTGGAATATATTCAATAAACGTGGGGGTTTGATATGCCTGTAGGTGTGGGAGTGAATAAGAGTTTTTCTTTTTGACAGAAGCCTTGTACCCTTTCTTACAGAAATTCCCCTGTTTCATGTGCTGAATGCCCGAATTACGTTTGAAAATGTCAATGGCTGCAGGACGGCTGACAAAACATCATCACAAATGGCTGGAAGTGCCCAGGGTGATTCAGGTAAGGAGTGGAAAGAGGCAGTGATCCCATCTTTTTACATTTCTGTCAGTGGAGTGCACAGAAGATGGAGATGGGTTAACTGCAGAGCATGAAACATTCCCAGGTGAGAGGAAGCTGTGATGCTTTACAGCTCATCTGGAGTGCATGATACTGATCTTACTGACCCATTCTGCTCCTTCCGTGCCTGACAAACTGACTGAACTGAGCTCTAGCAAGCTTTCCCAAGTATTTTGAAGTCTAAATTCTTGTGCCAACTATTGCTGTGGGAAGCAGAATACAGAACTGCTGTACGTGACAGCAAAGTCTGCATGCTGCTTCGGAAAATAGCGAATTACGCTTGACTGGGATGCTCGTGACTGCATATATCCAGTGAAACTCTGTCCTACGAGCTGTTGCAGACCCAGTCATTAGAAATAACCTCAGAAGAGCCTCCGTGATATCTATCTTTTGCAACCTTTTTTTTTTCCCCCTGTCTGGTTTTATCAGAGTGCATCCACCTTAGCGCTCTGCTGCACGCTGGTTTTATTTTTAGGACGCTGGCAAGTTATACAGAAAGACTCTGCATTCTGTCTCACTGCTCTGCCTGTTTGCCACAGAAGTCTTTCAAAGCCTGTTGGTGTATTTAGCCAGATGGTTTATCTGAATTTTTGGAGTTAACTTAGTCATGCATCAACATTCATCAGAATTTTTTAAGTCATAACTTGTAAAAACACACTGTGCCGTGTTTGTAACTGTATTTGGTTTCTGTAGGTGCTAATTTTGAGGTTGACCAGTCAGTGTTTGAGATCCCCAAATCTTACCACGTCCAAGATGACGGCAGGAACATCCTCGTGCAGGATGAAGATAACGAGATCATGCAGTTTGCTATTCAGCAGAGTTTGCTGGAATCCGGTGGAAATAAAGTAAGTGTGCTGTAATCAGCGCAGAGCTGACGGCTCTGACAAGGACTGTGCAGCGAGAGCTGCATCTCTGAATTAAACCAGTGTAGGACCTGTTTTTCTAAGAACCTCAGAAGAGAAAAATATAGTCATGTATTTCAGAGAAGAAATAAGAGTGATTTAAGAGTTGCCTTTAGTGGCTTGCGCTGCAGATCCGTTAACTGTCTTTCCCCATTTCTAGGACGTGGGGGTGCATTCCAATGGAGCAGTCGCATATTCACAGGACTTCAATATACAGTATCAGAGGTAAACTATTTTTTTTTCACATCAAGCCATGCAGTGACAGAGCAAAAATACTTCCAATTGCAGCTTGAAGCAATTTTTTTTTTTTTTTTTGTGTATGTAGGTAGCAGATGCTCAGAACTCAAGGTCTCTTTTCTTGTGTTTGTTCTAACTTTTACGTTTCCAAGAAGCAAGGACTCTAAACTGGGCCTCCCTGGCTGGTATAGTATAACTCTTCAGCTCAGCTGTGGGACTGGTCCGTGCACATAACAGATTTTTTACCCAACAAATAAACACAGCCCTTCTGTTCTGCTCTGAAAACTGAATTTGGTCCCTCTGGGTTATTAGATGCTGCGCACTTCAGGGTAGCTCTTTTTTCCTTTCAAAACCATTGTGTAATCCTTAAAAACTAAGCAACATGTATTGAATGGACCCTTGAGAATATGCTCTGGTATCTGCGGGGTCTTCCTGCAGTTGAGTGCAAAAGCAAAGAACTGCATCCTCTGGGTCCTTTGGTACATGGAAAATCACCCTACTTTTAAACCAGGTGAGAATGCTTTTAGAAGCCCATTGAAAATGTAGCTGCCAGTACGTATGAAAGACTCTGAGGAACCTTCAAAGAACAGATTTTGTGTTGGGAATTTTACAGATGTTAGAGCAACTGCTCTCTTCCCCTGAAAACTGCTTTCTGCCCTCTGGGGGGAGATTTTCGGGTTTGCAGTGAGAAAGCAGTTGGTAGGAAGAATCATTGCAGGAAATGGGAAATAGGCTCGGTGTCTCTTCTTGAAGTTCTTTTTCTCCTTCAGGGCACTGCAGGAGAGCTATCTAACGAGCTCGGGTAACTCGCCCTGCAGCATCCCTAGCGAACCTTCCAGTTTTGAGAAAGACTTGCAGCTTGCCATGGAGTTGTCTGTCCGAGAGCAGGAGGAACGGGAGAGGCAACGTCGTGAAGAGGAAGATGCAGAACTTCAGCAAGTTCTACAGCTTTCTCTCGTGGAAAAATAACTCCTTCGCGATCTCCTGAACTAAGGATGGATGACCAAATCTGCATCGAACTGAAGGCTTTCAGAGCTGTCAGGCTGAAGACCACTCCTGGGTTGCTTAAGTAAACATTTCACCTGCCTTCTAAGTTGGCATCATCAGCTACAAAAAGCTGATTTATTTTTTTGTTTGAGGGAGTTTGAGATCATGGGACTGTTCACTTGGCTCCCCAACCATGCAGCCTTAGCTTTGATGGAAAAGTTTTTGTCTAAATGTATTTATTGAAGAGCAGATGGAAATTTTGCTTAGCGTCAGGTTATAGGATTGTGGAAAAGCTTGAAAACCTGATTTATGGGCAGTTGAGGAGGGAAACTTCATTACTTACCAAAGAAATACTCATCTGCTTAGTCACCTCGGAATAATCCAAAGCCATTGTCTGTTTCTTCCAGTTGTGACATGGAAGAGTATCTATCTGCATATACACACGTAGGGTAGCGTCCATGCTGACAGATGTTTTCTGTTACTTTTGTTTATACGTGATTATCTCTCCTCTAGTTACTGAGATTTTATCATGTGCTCCTGCTCAAGAGGGATCATTTTGTACTTGAACAGCTAATCCAAGCTCAAGATTAAACTAGTGCTTTCTGAAAAAAGGACGAAACAAGTAGCCAGTAACATTTTCGATCCTGAAGTGGGACCATCTGTCTGGTCAAGCAGCCGTTTCCGCAGTGATTCTAAACCAGCTAGTTCCCCTGGTCAGAGGGCAGCAAGAAAATAGCGATAGATACAGGTGCTTCTTTGCCATCACTTGGTGTGTGTGCGTGCGTGCCTGCGTGTGGGTGCTGAACTCAAACAGAAAAAAAAAAAATCAGGTGAAATTTTAATGTATACTTATTGGAAGATAAGTTTTAATTCTCTCATCTGAAAGGGAAACGTGTGTTGCTTTTTAAAATTCAAATGCTCATCCTTCGTGTGAATACATATATTTTTTTATCTGAATATTTTTATTGATTTTAAAACAAGCCAATAGGACTACACTCATGAAAACGGTATTGTAACAATTCGCACGTGTGTTTTAACCGGCTCTCCTCAGGTCTTTCGTCATACGATGTATCTGTAGCTGTTTTATCCGCACTTCTGTCAGTGTTTACAGTACTCACACTGTGACTCTCGAGTACACGACGTACATCCACGAGAAGGCCTTACAGCGGTTCCCCGTGAGCAATATCCTCTGTGCTGGCTGGCAGGAGTGCGAAGAACCCACGGTACGCGCGGTCTGACCTTGCTGCCTAATCCTGCGCTTGTTCTTGGGCAAAACAGGGCGGTTCCGGGCGACCGGATAAAATCACTGTCGCGTGGACTTGATCCTAACTAGTGACGTGGCTGGTACCTCGGAACCCTATTTTAAACCAATAATCCATTGTTTTACATTGCAAATGATTAATTCCGGCGTACACTAAACCGGTATATCTGCTACAGCTTGCATCCCTGAGCAGCTTCCCTGGCGTTGGCAGGACTGTTGACTTTCTCGCGCGGTGGCCGTGGGGGAATCGCGTCTTTCTTTGAGAAGGAGACGACTGTGACTTCCACAGTTGGGAAAAAGGGAATAAGCCTTGCATTGTGCTCTTGACAAAGGTGTGAGGTAGGAGATGAGACTGTGGTTTTTTTTTTCCTCCGGCAGAAATAAAGAGTGCTGTTGCTTTTATAAACCCATCTCTCCGACATTGCTTTTTTCTGTTAAACATTTCAGAGGTTACAAGGTGTGGGTGGTGGGAATAGCTTTTTTCCCAGCTGTTTTTTCTCCATTTTTTGTATCGTAAACTAAAGAATATGGAGCAGTTTCATCCAAGTTCTGTTATGCTCCTGCTTCTTAGTGTGGGACTGTGAAAAAATTTGGGTGGTGGGCGGTTTGTTGTTTGTTTGGGGTTTTGTGGTGGGTTTTTTTTGTTTTTTTTTTTTTTCCATCTAAACTGGAAAGCCCTGTGTCCCTGAACTGGGTGCTGCTTTTATTAACCCCTAGCTTCCATCTTACACTAGAGGGATGACAAGGATCCTCTGCTCCTGGGGGCGTGCTGGTGGAAACAACAAAGATACTGCAGAAGGTGACACTACACACACCAGTATTTTTTCTAACGTGGTAACTGAAGTCTTCTTTAATGATTATCCTTAGCTGCCTTTTTTTGGCATTTTTGTACATTAAAGGTGACATTATCATCTATGGAGCTATCAAAGGTAGCTCGGGTTTAGGCTGAAGCAGACACCTAATCCCTGGAAACATTTTTCTGACATTTTCAGCCACTCTTTGAGTCTCTCTGGTTTGAGAACGAGGATCAGTACGATAGCGGCAGTTCTAAGGCAGGGCGAAGAGAAGACTTCAGCGCTCTCCATTAGCTTCTGCATTTATTTACTGTTTTGTGAGTAACGGAGATAGGAGAAGGGCAGCAGAGGCTGTTTAATATTAATGCTGAGCCTGCTGCGTGAAAGCTGAGTCCAACTTCTCTTCCCAAGGAAGCTTGAAGCTGATGTAGGAAGAGTTCCCATTACCTGTGGTTTGTTCTAAAACTGTAACTGGCTTTTAAACAGCACCAGTTCAAGTTCATTACCAACACCACCACTTCCAGTGTCAGCACCACGTGTCTCTATCCGTTCCCGAGCCTGAGCAGGTATTGTTCTGCGCTTTTGTTCCAAGGCGATAGGCTGTGCACAACGGTAATTCATCCTGGGTTTAATTTGGAAATCCTTCTTACGGGGCTCTGGCTGAGTTTTGATTCAAACAGATACCCGAGTTAACTGGACCCGTTAATGGCTGGCTGCTGGTGGCTGCACTACGCTCAGAGGCTGAGCTTTCGTTTTACTGCCAACAGCTCCTTGCTAACAACCAGCATGAAAACAGGGGCTTGGCCCTTGGTGCCACCCTGCTGTCCTCCCCCTGTTCCCTCGCCCTTGGAAAGGGGCAAGAAGCGGGATTATTGGGGGGGGGGACGAGATGGCCTCATCCTTTGTACAGCTGAGTTCACAACAAACAGAACATCCACGAATAACTGCGAGTCCTGGATTGTTGACTTGGCTTTTTATTTGTACAGAGAGAGATAGCAGGGAGCAGAGAGGGAACCCGGAGCTGCAGCCCCTGAACAGCGGCACACAGCCCCGGGCAGGCTCTGCACCAGAGCAAGGACAGGGAAAAACCAGCGGTACAGGACTCGGGGATCAGAAAGCAACAGGACAGCGTTACGGTGCCTCCTCACCCATGTCTCGCTTGGATTTAACCAGGGCTGTGCTGGGCCAGCCTCCGGCTGTCGCTTCACCGACAGCAGCAGCACAGAAAATCCCCGTCGCAACACGAGCATCAGTGCACGTCGAAACAAACCCAACGGGACACGTGTCAGGTGTGGCACAAGGCTTTAGAGAACAGCTCAACAAGAAGCTAGGTTTTAAAACACTCAATAAATTACTAGCCCAAACACCTCTATGTTAAACACCAAAGTAATAATGAGCAAAATCCAGTTCCTACTCGTAGCAGTGCAAAACAGAATAGCAGCATTCACCTGCAAGTGTCATTTCAGTGTAAACGCTTGAATTTATTACTGAAAACGCACAGAACAGGGCTGGCGCTCAACCACGACGCGCTTCCAGAGAGCCCCAGCACCTGCCTGCTCTGCAGCCTTCCAGAGGCTCCCGTTCCCCGGGGGACAGGGACCTGCGGGAGCACAGACCCACCTGCACGGAGCCGAGTGTTCAGCACAAGCTGCAAACCCCCGTCTGCACCCCAGTTTGTGACAGGTTCAGCCTGGCTGTCGGGGTGCAAGGCTGCTCAGGGCTGTCTAGCCAAGAGGTAACGTCGGGAATGACGCGCCTGTCCCTGCACGGTGACACCAGGTCTGGGCATGCCTCCGTGTCTCTGCTCAGAGGGACGCACATCCCGGCCCCGCACAGCCGCGGCAGGTTGCTGAGCTTTTGCCTTCGGACTACTTCCAAAGGCTGCACCGCAAACCCTCAAAACTCAGCATTCCAGGAACCCAACCCCTCCCAAAGCAAAACCAGCCATGGTGTAACCGCGTGCACGGGGCCACTCGGCAGCGGTGTCAGCGCTCTGCCCGTGTTCTCGCACCGACCCGGGACGGTTCCCAGCACCCATCAGAGCGGGTGTCGCAGCCGCCGCGCTCCCTGCAGCCCCCCAGCCTCGGGGTGCAGGCACCCAGGGATGCTCTGGACCACACGGTGTCGGATCAGCCTCACCGACACGCTGCGTTCGGGGGGGAAAGGCGCGTTGCCTCGCCGACACGCTGCGTTTGGGGGGCAGAAGGCGCGTTGCCTCGCCGACACGCTGCGTTCGGGGGGGAAAGGCGCGTTGCCTCGCCGACACGCTGCGTTCGGGGGGCAGAAGGCGCGTTGCCTCGCCGACACGCTGCGTTCGGGGGGGAAGGCGCGTTGCTGCAGCCCCTGCTCCAGCCGCAGCGCTGCCGGGGGTCCCGGAGCCAGTCTGGGGAGGGCTGGGGGGAGATTCCCAGCCCCTGGCCGTGCTGGCGGGGAGAGCGGTGTCACGGTGGAGCCCGGCGATGCTGCTGCGATGCTGCTGCGGGGACAAACGCTGGGCAGGCTTCATCGGCGTGTCCCTGGGGCTGGCAGGAGGGGTGACAGGGTGGCCGGGGACAGGCGGGAGGGTCGGGCAGGGTTTCCCCGGGCCAGACCCCCCCGGTCCCGCTCCGCTACCGCCGGCGGACGGGCTTGTAGACGCAGATGGCGATGAGGATGATGGTGAGGAGCAGGGCGCTGAGGATGCTGCCCAGCAGCACTGCGGGAGGACGACAGGTTAGGAGCTGGGTTAGAACCAGAAATCTGAAAAGCATCCCCCCCAAAAAGATAGCTTTAAAAAAAAAATTAAAAAAAAATTTAAATCACTAACGCGAACCAGCCCCCCGCCGCCCCTTACCCAGGTTCTGCTTCTGCAGCACGGCGTAGGGCCGGCTCCGCTCCGCCGGGGCCACCGGGGCCAGCGCCGCCGCCGCCGCCATCGCCCAGCCCCGCGCCGCCGCCATCGCTCCCGGTCCCGACCCCG
>WKFP01014217.1:281449-296403 GCA_011057875.1 Pterocles orientalis | reverse complement strand
CCCCAGCCCTTTGTCCCCTCAGCCCCGTGCCCACCCCCAGATCCCAGCTGCTCTCCCCTGGGCTAGTGGGAGGTGTCCCAGCCCATGGCCGGGGTGGCACTCGGTGGTCCCTAAGGTCCCTTCCAACCCGAGCTGTGATTCTCCATCACCCTGACAGGGGAGCGGGGAGGGGACGGAGGAGTCAGGGCGGCTCGGTGGTGACCATGGGCGCTGGAAAGTGTTCGACGGCCCAGTAACTGCTGGGAAATGGTGCAGCTGCGCTGGAAGCGATGTGACATTATTGGGGAGCTGCGGCAGACGGCAAATGCTGGACTCTGGCAGCCGATGCCGCTGGCTGGGCAGAGCTGCCGTGTGGCAGGAGCAGAACCGGGACGGGGCAGCCGTGGGACCGACTTGCCTTCCTGGCTGGAGGGGTCTGGCCGCTGCTGCGACCCCAGGGGCCCCACAGTTTCTCTGCTGGAGTTTTGCTCCTTGCAGCAGAGCGAGGTATGTGTGTGTCAGGACGGCAGCAGCCCCCCAGCCCTGTGCTCTCAGCCGCACCACCAACACCGCCTGGCGAGCTCCGGCTCCTCTCCTCGTCTGACCTCCTGCTCACCGACACCAGCTTTATTTTCCACGGCACTCACGGCACGGCTAAGGGCATGCGCTGCTGGCGCCGGGCAGGTTTGCAGAGCACGGCTGCGAGTGTCCCCAAGCAAGGGTGTTCCCGGCTCGTGCCATCGACAGCTGTCCCTCTGCAGCGGCACTGGCAGCTGCACATCCCTGTGCCGGAGCCGGGGTTTGCCCCCAAACCGGAGCGGTTTGGCCCGTGGCTCCCCGCGGCAGGTCCCACCGCCTACGGGACGGGTGACATGCGCACGGTGTCTGCCTGGGGGTCCCGCGTTGTCTTCTCCGGGCGAATGCAGACGGCGAGGCGCTGGAGGGGGGAAGCAGGCACAGAGGTGATGGGTTTCCCCCGGCAATGGGGCCGTGCCAGCCTGCAGCAGGCGGGAGGTGTCCCAGAACCGGGCTGGGGACAGTCCCCTGCCTCCAGGGCCGTCCAGGAATATGACACAGGACATGGCTGGGAGTGCTCAGGCCAGCCGGCCCCGCTCCTCTGAGCGCTTTTCCGAGCAGCTCTGTGGGCGTGATTTAACCACCATGCGAACACAGACGCTGAGGGGGTGTCAGCCACCCGCCCAGCTCCCCAGCCCCTCTCCTGAGCTGACCCGAGGGGGGTCCCTGCCCACCCCTGATCTCCCACCCCGCTCCCGACCTGCTTGAGAGACCCCGGGGTCCAGACGAGCTTGTACACCATGTAGACGGGGATGCAGACGAAGGACGATGCTCCTACGAGGTACCCCACCGAGATGCTCCACCTGGGGTAGGGCTGGTCGAAGAGCGTCAGGGGCGGCTGGTCCAGGAGGGAGCTGACGACGATGAACTGTAACGAACACGGAGCCCCCCAGGGAAGGATGCTCATGGGGCTGGACCGTGGCAGGACGTGTCCCGCTGCCGGTCCCCAGCACCAGCTCATCCCATCAGCTAACACCGTCCACGTCCCACTGCCACGCTGCGTCCCCAACCGCGACAGGCCAGCAGTGACATTCCCCAGGCTGCCACCGCTCGCCAGGTGTGGGCTGGGACATCTTCATCGAGCGAAAGCTGCACGTCCCCGTGCTGAAACAAAATCATCTGCTGCCTGCTTTGATTATGATCCTTCTCCCTTAACAACCCCGGGCAAAGCGCTCGGAGCCGTAATTAATCCTCACAAAGCCTCTCTGGATGCAGGTGCGGGGAGATCAGACCTCTGCCGCTCGCAGACGGCAGCCTTTGAAGAGCTGGGGGCTGGCGTTTCAGAGGGGACAGATCCTGCCCGGCACAGCACCCCAACGCCGTCAGAGCCAAACCCGCAGCCGTGCCACCGCCGCTGCAGGATGCTGCGGGATGCTGCACCCCGGGTGTCAGAGCCGTACCGATGGCTGTGCCACCGCCACTGCGGGATGCTGCACCCCGGGTGTCAGAGCCGTACCGATGGCCGTGCCACCGCCGCTGCAGGATGCTGCGGGATGCTGCACCCCGGGTGTCAGAGCCGTACCGATGGCCGTGCCACCACCGCTGCAGGATGCCGTGCACCGGGAGGATGCAACAGGGCTGCACTCGTACCCATGTCAGCACCCAGCCGCTGGCTCCCCGCTTTTCCCTGGAGCTGCAGAAGAGGCTGGAAGATGTCCCTCCAGCTCTCTTGGTGACACCGCTGTCCCCAGGGCTGTTGGTGGCTTGTCATCGCCCAGGGCTGGAGCAGCAGCGTGGGGAACCAGCAGGAAGGGCTGGCACTGGCTCCTGCCCCCCAGGACCCTGCTCTGCTCCCCAGCAGCCTGTTCACACCCCCACAAGCGAGAGGGGAGGAATCGGCAGATGCTGGGGGAAGAGCAGGTCCCCAGGGGGGGTTGGGAGCAGGGGTGACAGCCCCGGTGTCCCTCCGGGCTGTGGACACTCACCGCCAGCAGGGCAGGGCTGACGGCCACCCAGCACAGCTTCCAGAACACCCCCGGGGGGGACCCCAGCATGGCCGTCACGTCGAGGGAGAACCGCTGGATCCCTGCGGAGGAGAGAGCTGTCGCCGCCCCGGGGACCCGCGGAGGACGTGGGGACAGGGATGGGGACACGACTCCCCCCCCCATGCCCCATCCCAGCCTCACCAGGAGCCACCCACGTCCTTCTCCCCCCAGCCCCCCCATTTTCACACCTGCAGAAGGTTCAGCACCCGCGCAGGCGCCCGCGGGATGGTTTCCACGCCAGAGGCGGTTTCTTACCATAACACCAGGAGACAGCGATGGTTTCCAGCAGCACCACGGCCAGGATGGAGCAGCCGGCGCCAAACTCCTCCAGCAGCTTCACCACGTAGGCTCCCCCCTGGAACGGCCGAGGAGGGGGCTGCAGACCCCGTGGGGATGCGGGTCTCCGGCAAAGCCCCGGGGGTGGGTGTGCGGCGGGGCCGGAGCGCTGCCCGCGGGTACTCACGTAGGTGAGGGTGCTGAGGGAGCCCAGGAAGCAGACGGTGATGAGGCCGAGGACGAAGAGCTCCCGCCGCCCGGCCAGGACCTGGGGGTACTCGTCCATCACCGCCGTGATCAGCGCCTCCAAGCCCCCGAACTGCCGAGGAAACGCCGGAGAAATGAGTCGTGGGGCTGGTCCCGTTCTCAGGAAAGAGCCTGCTCCCTGCAAGCCCCCTCTGCCTGCGAGCAGAGAGGGGACATCCCGTCCTGTCCCCTCCCTCCGGGGTGACCGTCCCCTCTGACGGGCTCTGGGGGAGGCCAGCGCTGACCCGTGGGAGATGACAGCGCAGTCGTCCCTCCATCCCCACCCTCGGAGGGCTCGGACCCGCAGCCCTCCTTCCTGGGGCTCCGCTTGTCACCCCGCTGTCCCCCGCGGGACACGGCCACCCCCAGTCCCCGCTGGGAACGTGTCCCCAGGCTCCGCGGCCGTGCCTACCGTGCTGTCCAGCCCCAGCGTTATCATCATGAGGAAGAATATGATGGCGAAGAAGGTGGATCCCACCATGTTGGCGATGGCTTCGGGGTAGGTGATGAAGAGGAGGCTCGGCCCTGGGAGGGGACACCGGCTGGTTCTGCCGTTCCCCCAGCGCAGCCCTGGGTGCCGGTGGGACTGATGCTCCAAAGCCGGAGCAGCTGTGTCCCAGCTGATGGGACAAACCTTTATCCCTGGCGACATCCTCCACCTCCACGTCCCTCATCTCGGCCATGTAGCCCAGCACGGTGAAGATGACGAAGCCAGAGAGGAAGCTGGTGAGGCAGTTCACCGTGCTGGTGACCAGCGCGTCCCTGGGAGGCAGAGAGCGGGGAGATGTGTCCCGCGGCACAAACCTCCCACCAACGCGATTCTGCTGCCCTGGTCGCCTGCAGCCCCAGCGGGTCCCTCTCCCAGCCCCACGCACCAAAACCAGCAGGAAAATGGGGAAGGATGCTCAGCCCGCGGGATGCGGCTCCACCGCGGCCATGCCCGGAGCAGTCCCTGTGCCCCCCCGGCCGCAGGAGCTCACCGGTAGCAGTTGTTGTGGAAATGGTTGTAACTGGCCAGAGCAAGAAGGACACCGAATCCGGGGCCCAAGGAGAAGAAAATCTGCGCGGCAGCATCGACCCAAACCTGGCAGGAGGAGCGACAGGCAGGCTGGGGAGCGGGCAGGGCAGGGGTCCCTGGGGCTGGGATGGGGCTGGGATGGATTCCCACCCCACGGCGTGATCCCCCATGGCACAGGGATGGGTCTGTGCTGGTACACGCTGCCAAGCCCCCTCTTCCCTGTGCCGTCCCCTCCAGGGACATCCCAGGACCAGGGGAGATGCTGCCGGACGGAGGGAGCGTGTTCCCACCCTGCAGCAGAATTAAGCCACAGCATCTGTGCGCCCTTGTGCTGGGGGGGGGGAATGATGTCGAGGGGACCCCCAAGACCCCCCTGTGCACTCGTGTCCGCTGGCAGCATGGCCCTGATTACCTTTAGTGAGAATTCTCAAGTGCTGCTCAAACAAAACCCAGCAGCAATGAGATGGGTGATTCAGGGATGGGTTTACATTTCCAAGAGCCTGGTCAGGGTGCCTCTCATGTCTGTGGGCAGAGGTGGGTGCACACCCCGGGGAGGGGTCTGGGTGCTGCCGTCCCTGGGGCGGGGGGCAGCCGGAGCCGTGTCCCGCCGCACACTCACCGCCGTGCTCAGGAGCTTGCTCCAGTCCGGGCGCAGGTAGAAGAGCACCCCTCTCCAGGCGCCGGGCAGGGTGGCCCCCCGGACCAGCAGGATGAGGAGGACGACGTAGGGCAGCGTGGCCGTCACCCACACCACCTGCAAAGGGGCAGCGTCACCCCCGGCACCTGCAGAGCTGCTCCACCGGGCACCCAAACCGCTGCTCGCAGGTGGCCGGGGTGGCCGAGGGGCAGGGGTGCAGGGGGAGGCGATGTCCCGGGTGGGGGGACACGATGTCCCGTGGTTAAGCAGCCAGGGGAGCCAGGGCTGGGTTGCTCCTGCCTGGCCCCATCCGGGGAGGGGATGCTGGTGCTGGGATGTGACCCCCGGCATGCCCAGGGCTCCGTCACGTCTGGCGCTGGAACCCTCCTTCTTACCTTCCCGGAGGTTTTCACCCCTTTCCAGAGGCTGAAGTAGACAATGGTGAAGATGAGGAAGAGGCAGAGGAGCAGCTGCCAGCGGATCCCCCCCACATCGTACAGACCCCCCGACTTCTGGATCTCCAGGACCTTCCTCCTGCGGGCAGGGAGCCCCCACGCTCAGGGCACGGTGGCCGTGACCTAGAGCCCCCCCTGAGCATCCCCATGTGACGGTCACGGGCAGTCGCGTTCCTGCCCCCAGGATCCCGGTCCTGCTCCCCGCACAGCACGGGGACGTCCCCCAGCTTAAACGCATCGCCCACGATCGTGCACTTACGTATAAAACTCCTCGGCGGGGGACCTGGAGGAGTTGGTCCAGGTCACGTTGCTCCCCCCAAAGTAGTTGGTGCAGTTTGGGGTGTTCCAGGGGTTGTCACAGCTGGCCCAGGGTAGGGTGCCCGAGAAGGACGAGTAGAAATAATAGAGAGCCCAGGCGATGATGGTGTTGTAGTAGAAGGAGACGTAGAGCCCGATGATGCAAATGGCAAAGCCGATGCCTGGGGAAAGGGGGGGGCAGAGTCTGCAGTCCCCACCGGTCCAGCCCCTCGCTGCCCCCCGGGACGCGGCTGCGGGGACGTGTCCCACCCGCACAGCCCCGCTGCCGGCCGCTCCGTGGGCTTTACCTTTGAAGATGGGGCAGATGTGCTTCCAGATGGGGATGGCGCCCGTGCGGTGGAACTGCCCCAGGGCCAGCTCCATGTAGAAGAGGGGCACCCCCCCGAAAACGGCCATCAGCGTGTAGGGGATGAGGAAGGCTCCTGTGGGCGAGGAGCAGAGCAGGGGTGACCACGGTGTCCCCACGCCGGATGCCACCAGCCCCCCCAGTGCTGCAGGGCTGGAGGAGCATGGACGAGGGGTTTGGATGCGTGTTTGCAAGGTGCAAATTATCCGCCTAGAGGGGCTCATGGGTGCGAGGAACCCTCCTGGTGCCCCAGCCTCCCCGGCTGCCGGGTCGGTCCCTGCTGGTGTCCCAGCCTTTGCCGGGGAGGGATCGCGTGGCCGAGACGGTGCCAAGAGCAACAGAAACCATCAGGGCGAGGGGCTGGGGCACCGAGAGGAGAGCTTTGGAGAAATCATAGAATCACAGAAATCCCACCGAATGTGCACGGCCACCCCCGGACACAAGTAATTAACGCTCTCATCTGCATTATTCATAACAGCTCGTCTTTGCCAGGGAGGTGCGGGAGCCGGGGCTGCTCTGTGCTCACTGGGATGTGTTAATGGGACCCCCACGGCTCCTCTCCCGGAGCCCCCCGCGTGCTGATGGGTGACCCCCCCATGGCCGGACCCCCGCTGTCCCCCCTGGGACGCTGTCACGCTCCTCCTGCGTGCCCGGGGCGGGTGCGATGTCTGCCTGAACCCCGGCGATGGAGCAGCTCCAGTTTGCTCCCAGTCCCACAGGAGCAAATCACCAGTAACCGCGCTTCAGCGCGGGCACCGGGGACCCACGGTTTAGCCTTGAGTGCGGTGCTAATTATCTCCTCCTGATTTTCCCCAGCGGGAGAGGACACCACCCGAACGCCGACTTGAGCAATTAAACCCCCTGCGCAGGATTTTCACTCCTCATTTTTAATTTCCATGGAAAGGGTTTTCCCACCCTCCTCTAGTTAAAGCCATTTGTTCAGCTGTCATTTACTCAAAGCTTTTTTCCTTCGCGGAGCTTTTGTATCTGAACTTTCTGGGGAGGGAGCACCCCGATCCCTGCGGCCGCACGTCCCGGGAGCCGGGGATGCTCGGCGGGGTCCGGCACGGCTGGGATGTGCGGGCGGCGGCTGGGATGCTCACGAGGATGATTTTAAAGCACGAGCCACCCGAAAGAGTTGCTCTCACAAAGTCGCAAGATCACAAAGGGCACAAGCCCCCCCCCATGTGTCCCTGATCCCTTTCCGCGGCCGGGACCACGCTGGGTTTCTCTTTGTGACCCCAGAGCTCCCGGCGCAGCTCTGGCCACGCCGGGGGGAGCGAGTGGCAGCGGGGAGGGGGCGAGCGGAAGGGATGTGAGAGGAGAAAGACACGGAACAGAACAGAGACAGATGTCGGGAGAAGTTGGGTCGGTCTCTAAAAACCGCCCTCTCCGGAGAGGAGCAGCTGGGGACAAAGGAAGAAGAGAGACAGCGAGTTTTTCAGCATCGGAAAGGTGGATAACAGATTTCTTTCCTCCAAAAGCAGAGTTAAATAACCCCCCAGCGTCCTTACCCCCTCCGTTTTGGTAGCAGATGTAAGGGAACCTCCAGACGTTGCCCAGATCGACGGCGAACCCGATGACTGAGAGCAGAAAATCCATCTTTTTGCTCCACTTGTCCCTGGGGTGGGTTTGGGGCGCGGGGGCCGCGCGGTGCCGGGGGTGGCTGGCGGTGGGCGCCGGGCTGGGCTGCTCTGCCATCCTGCCGCCCCGGCAGATCCTGCGGGATGCAGGCTGAGCAACCTGGGGCCGGGCAGGGTTTCTGCGTGCGGCTGATGACAGATCCGAGGAGGGGAGGGTCAGGCTGATGGCGCTTCCCCACCTCCCGCTGCAAACCCCCAGCACCGGGAGCAGCCGGCGAGAAACCCATCCTCTGATCAAAGGCAGGAGGGGGGAGAGCAGCTTTCCCAGCGCTGGGCTGATCGCAGGGACCAGCCCCGCCGCCCGGGTGTCCGTCCCCTCTGCGCCCACCCAGCGCGTTTTGGGGATGGGGTGGGGGCTGGCGCGAGGGGGCTGTGTTCGCACACAGAGGTGATGCTCCCTCCTCCTGTTTCTCTCCCCTTGGTGTATTTTGCAGTTACCGCTCTGCGAATGGTGACACCAGAGCCACCAAGGACGGACGGCTGCTCATTCTTGCAGGGGAAACTCTGCGGAGCAAGGGGGCTGGGAGATGCCCACCCCTCCATCGGTGCTGGCCGGAGCCCCGGGACTGGGGGCATTGCTGGGAGCTGCTGGGAGCCAGCATCGCTCGCCTGGAGCTGCCCAGTTTGAGCCATCCCGCATCACCCCGTCCATCCTCACAGCTTGCTGGGTCTTTCCATGGCCCAGGGCTGCGAGCGGTTGCAAATAACGCGCCTCTGACCGTGCTGGGAAAGGAGTGAGTGGCAGGGGGGAAGGAGGGAATGGAAGGGGAAAAGTGAAAAAAAGAAAAATGAAATGGAAGAGAAAAAACTTCTGCAGCTCAGGTGCAATCAGGGAGGGATGGCAGGGTTCCGAAAGCCATCGCGCTCTTCACTTTGGTAGTTTAACGGTAAATTTTATTGCAAATGAAATGTGCCTGTGGATGCCCACAGCCCCGGCTGGTCCCTGTATGTCACCCCGGCTGGGACACGGGGCTGGTGCCAAGCGAGCCCTCGCCCAGAGCCGCCGGGTGCTCCCAGGGCCCCGGGGTGCTCCAGCCCCGGCTTTTGCAGGGACCTCGTCGGTAATGAAACACGACAGCAGAGACCAAACCGGGAGCCGCGGTTCTTAGGGCCAGAGGGTTGCTGTGACGACGTGACGCAGCCGCCCGGCGTCTGCCCGGCACGAGAAACCTCTGGGCACTGTTAATCCTTCAGGCACACGCGTGGGGACCTGGTAGGCACGTCCAGCTACAAACGTTATTTTTGGTGCTGTGGGCTGTCGGACCGGAGCATCTCGGGGCTGATGCTGGTCCCAGGGACTGATGCTGGTCCCAGGGACTGATGGTGGTCCCCAGGGCTGTTAGACCAGAGCATCTCGGGGCTGATGCTGGTCACCAGGGCTGATGCTGGTCCCAGGGACTGATGGTGGTCCCCAGGGCTGTCGGACCGGAGCATCTCAGGGCTGATGCTGGTCCCAGGGACTGATGCTGGTCCCAGGGACTGATGGTGGTCCCCAGGGCTGTCGGACCGGAGCATCTCGGGGCTGATGCTGGTCCCAGGGCTGATGCTGGTCCCCAGGGACTGATGGTGGTCCCCAGGGCTGTTGGACCAGAGCGTCTCGGGGCTGATGCTGGTCCCAGGGCTGATGCTGGTCCCAGTGACTGATGGTGGTCCCCAGGGCTGTTGGACTGGAGCATCTCGGGGCTGATGCTGGTCCCAGGGCTGATGCTGGTCCCAGGGACTGATGGTGGTCCCCAGGGCTGTTGGACCAGAGCATCTTGGGTCTGATGCTGGTCCCAGGGCTGATGCTGGTCCGCAGGGCTGTTGGATGAGACCATCTCTGGGGGCTAATACTGGTCCCAGGGACTAATGCTGGTCCCCAGGACTGTTGGACCAGAGCATCTCGGGGCTGATGCTGGTCCCCAGGGCTGATGCTGGTCCCCAGGGCTGATGTCCCCGTGCTGGTGGCTGCTGGGGGGGGGTCGGGCAGAGCCCCCACTCCGTGAGCCCTCATGCACGTGGCCCCACAGCTCTCCCCCGAGCCCAGACCCGGCACACAGGTGAGGGATGAGTAATCTCCTGCAGGTTTATATGGGATTTGTGTCACTCCTGGGACTCCGCAAAGCCGCGGATTTCTGCTGCAGTCCCTGTAACAGGGGTGTGGGCGCAGCCGTCGGAAATTAAAGGCTGAACACAACGGCGGGGGCTGCGGGGGGCTGGCAGAGGGGCTGCAGCTCCTGCGTCATCCTTCACTTGGGATGAAGGTGAGAAATCCCCTTTGCTGGCGTGATCTGCGTGGGGGAGCAAGGTTTACCCCCCCCAACCGAGGGCCATTTTAAGGACATAAATGACAGAACAGAGACAGCTGGTGCCATAGCAACTGTAAAAAAAAAATAGAAGCTCTTTCTCTGGAGTGGACTCTTCTTTTTTTCTGGCAGTTTACATGCAACAGCTCGGGTTGCCGAGCGTGGAGACCCGAGGTGGGCTTTGTACCCGCACCCTGGGCAGAGCCGGGATGGCAGCGTCCAGGCACAGCCGCAGCTATTCCCCCCGCAGCTCCGTCGGGGTTGTGTGATGCCTCAACCTGGCGCAGCCGGCGTGATGCTGGAATCTCCCTGCGCCACCGCACCGACCAGCATCGCTTTCCAGCACCAACGCTGCTCCGCTCCAGCCGAGCCCCTGTGCCGCCCCGTCGGTTCGATGCCGTTCCACAGCCTCCATCCCTGACGGATCCCCCCGGGTCCTCGCTGGGGAATGAGCCGTGAATGCGCCCAGAGCTCCCACCCGCTCCCACCCCGCTCCCCGCTCTCCTTGGGCGCCCCATCGCCCACCCGCTGCCCCTCTGCACCCACCCGCCTCTTCCACCGCGTCGGGTCGAGGCTGCCGCTGTCAAGTCGATGAGGGGAGAGCTTTGAAATCTCAATTTATTTTTTTTCCAGAAGCTGGACAAACCATTGCAGGTTCCCAGGGCTGCTGGAGGTGTCCTTGGAGGGGGTTCTCACTGTGCTCCCCCGGCTCCCCGCAGGATCCTGGCTCCGTGACCCACCAGAGAGTTGAGTTTTCCCCGAGTTTTGTTTATTCTGGGGACAGTTCTCCAGCCCCTGCGTGTGTCGGTCCAGCCTGGCCCGTTGGCGCGGGGCCGTGTGCTCAGCAGGGACTCACCAGCCGGGGGGGTTTTCGGGGTAAAATGATGTTATTTTGCCAATTGTAGCCAAATATTCTTGTCCATCGGCTGGCGATCAGTCGGAAGCAGTTCAGGAGGCTACGGAGACCGCGTTGTTTTCCTTACTCAAAGCACAAACCACTTTAGATTTAAAAAGTAGAGTTTAAACCCAGCTCAAATCGGATTTAAATTAGAATTTCCATCGAGTTAAAGTTGTTTCTAAACAGCAGGAAGATTTGATTAGCAGATTGCTTTTATCCTACCTGCTCATCCCTGCGACGAAATGCAGGGGAGTGAACCGCGGGCGCAGACCGAGCAGCCTGCTCGAGCCGCAGCGGCAGCAGTGGGCAGTTTAATTGAATCAGCCTGGTACTCAGAGATGTGACTTAATCACATTAGGTATAGATCAACGTGCTCTCCTGTAAGCTCTCCAGACTTCAGAAAACAGGGGCCGGTCGTCTCCCACCCATCTTTAATCCGGGGAGAAGCCGGATTTTCCAAGGAAAAGGAAGAGCAGGGCTTATGGAGAGCTTGTTTCAGCTCGTTTCTCCCCAAAGAGAATAAATGAGTAACAGCTCCCACCCCCTGCATAGCAGCGCTGTTCCTGGGGAGAACGGAGCCAGGAAAATCCCTTTGTGTCCCCCTCGAATGGCCTGAGCGTTGCTTTACTCCGTATCCGGTCCTGCAGAAGCGCCGGCACCACCAGCCCCTGAACCTCTCGGGGTTAGTCGGGCGTGCGGACGCTGCCCACCCGTGTTCGTGAGCCCGGAGCATCGCAGGGAGATTGACAGGACTGAGGATTGCACAGAACCAGCACGGTTCATGAACAGGAATCAAAAACATCTTCCTGCTCCCTGGGCTTTGCCCGTGCAGTGAGTTTGAGCCAAGCTCCCGGGTGGGCACCACTCCCCGAGCTGGCGTGGGCACCGCTCCCCGAGCTGGCGTGGGCATCGCTCCCCGAGCTGGCGTGGGCATCGCTCCCTGAGCTGGTGTGGGCATCGCTCCTCGAGCTGGCGTGGGCATCACTCCCCGAGCTGGTGTGGGCACCGCTCCCCGAGCTGGCATGGGCATCGCTCCCCGAGCTGGCGTGGGCATCGCTCCCTGAGCTGGCATGGGCATTGCACCCTGAGCTGGTGTGGGCACCGCTCCCTGAGCTGGTGTGAGCATCGCTCCCCGAGCTGGCGTGGGCATCGCTCCCTGAGCTGGCGTGGGCATCGCTCCCTGAGCTGGTGTGGGCATCGCTCCCTGAGCTGGTGTGGGCATCGCTCCCTGAGCTGGTGTGGGCATTGCTCCCCGAGCTGGCGTGGGCATCGCTCCCTGAGCTGGCGTGGGCATCGCTCCTCGAGCTGGTGTGGGCATCGCTCCCCGAGCTGGCGTGGGCACCGCTCCCCGAGCTGGTGTGAGCATCGCTCCCTGAGCTGGCGTGGGCTCCCTCTGCATCGCCCCTTGGCCGCATCCTGCCAGCACGGGCATGGGGAGAGCCGGGCAGTGCTCAGCAGAGCACGAACGCAACGGCAGAGCTGCTCGGCTCTGTAAAAGCCGCTTGGGCTTATCTTGGCCCTTAGAATAAGCGGGGTTTGTTTTTTTTTCTGGAAAAGGTCCTAAAGGAGTTGTTTTGGCTCAGCTAAGGCAGACTCATTGTCCTGATTTGGGTGCTGAGCTGAACAATTCTTGTTTTCCCCGTTCTCCTGCAAGTCAAGAGGCAGGTCGGTGCCTCCAACGGCATTTTCACAACTGCAAAGGTGACAACCAGGCAGGAGCACCTCGCCTGCCCGTCCGAGGCCAAGCCCAACGCTCTGCCCGGCAGCTCTCCCGGCCGGCAGGAGCAGCTGGTTTAGGTCAGACAGGGCTGGAGCAGCTTTCCAGAGACCAGAGCCATGCGGGGTGCTGTGCGGGACACGTCCACGCTGTACCCTGGCTCCCTGGGAGCACCGTCTCTGTTCCAGCATCTGGCCCCGTGCAGAGCCGCGGCTCCACGCCATCCCTGCGACGGCGCAGGGTTGGGGACTGAGCAGGCTGTCCCTGCCCTCGGCGGCTTGGTTCCCTGCTGGCACCTGACGGCGCTCCTGCACGGTGTTCATGAGGCTGCGACGCCTTCGTTATGAATGTTTATTAGCCTGGCTTAATTGCCCTTCAGACTGCAGGGCCCTGGGTCACCCGTCCACGAGAGGCAGAGCTGTGAGCACAGCCCGAGCCCTGGCTCAGCTCAGCCCCGACAAGCCTGGGCTGCTGCCTCCCTCCCGCACCCCATTCGGAGGACGGGGACCCCGTCCGCAGGGCTCTCCTGGACAGACCCCCGGTGCAGGCTGCTGGGCGGGGGAGATGCAATGGTGTCACCTGGGGAGACCGGGCAGCTGGGCTCTGCCTCGGGGGTCCGCAGCCGGTGGTCGTGGGGTGCAGAGCCATACGGACAAACCGGGAGTGAGACCCCCTGGCGTGGCACACCGAGTCCTGTGCCGCTCGCAGGGGACCCAGCCTGAGGCTGGGGTGACTCCCCGTGCCGAGATCAGCATCCCGAGGGTCCAGTCACCCCTCAGCGGCTGCAGACGGGAGCTGTGACCCCTGGCAGTGGCACCTGGGGGTGCCCAGGGTGGTTCCCAGCCCGGAATCCTTCTGGGATCCCTCTGGATCAGCAATCACCCCCAAGCGAGCTCACCCTGCTGCTGCTGGTCAGAAACATTTGCGCTGCCGCCGCCTCTGCTAACGGGGAATTTATCAAGCAAATAAACAGGGAAAAGCAAATATCGTACAAGGAAATGGGTTTTCCCTCCAACCGACACGGCACAGCTATTCCTGCCGCCCCTGTGCCAGCGGTAAACTGCACAAAGGGCCAAATTCTCCCTAATCCCGAGTCCGGAGCTGCTCCTGGCCTCCTGGCAGAGCCGTGTCCCGCCAGACGAGCGCCCAGCGCGGGTGGCAGAGGGGAGCCGGGGGGACAGATGGCTCCTGCTGTCTGCACGGGGCCACCGAGCGCCTGCACGGAGCGGAAGGCGGCTGCTCCGGTGCCGAGGATGCAGCCCAGCTCCTGGCGTCACGGGAGAGGCGGCTGGCGGGTGTCACTGGGGCCGGGAATTTGTACCGGGATGGGGACTTCCCCGCGCTCGTGCCAGGACCGAGCCCCTTCCTCAGCGCAGCAGCCAGGGCCAGCCGGGGCCATGTTGGTGGCCGGTGGCCACGTGCCGGCGTGCAGCGTGGCCGGGCGCTGCTGCCCTGGCGCTAACGCGGTTTGGAGTTATCGGAAACCGGACTGCGGCGGATCCTGTTTCCATGGAAATGTCCTGGAAGTGTGACGAGGGAAGAGAAAACCCCAAGATGTGCCAACGGCCGCTGCGAGGCTGGGCTTCCTCGGAGGGGCTGCGGTTTGGACCGGGGGCACCGCCGGGGTCCCGGGAAGGGGGTTTTCAGCGAATGTGTCCCCGTCCCGGTGGGAAGAGCCCCCAGGAGCGTGCCTGGATGCCACACGGGACAGTGTCACTTTACCCCCCCGTGTAACCCCCAGAGCCCCCAGGACACCGGACACAGCCCCAGAGTGGCCCCAAAAGCGGGGACACCCCAAGAGCTGACCCCGGCAGTGGCCTGTGCCCCATCCCCGGGCACCTCGGGGCTGCCGCTCTGGGGGTGCTGGGGCCCCACCGGGGGTCGGTCCCAGCCGGGGGGCGCCCGGTGGTGGCGAGCCCCTGGGAGCTGGGCGGGGCCGTGTCCCCGTGTCCCCCCTGGAGAGTCTGGGGTCCCCCCGCTGCAGGGCCCCCCCAGGCCCGTCCCCCGGTGTCCCCCCGCGATGGCCGGGGTGACCCCCGTGTGCCGCCCGCTCCCGGGGGTGCCGGTGGCCCGCGGGCCGGTGTCGCGCGGGGATTGGCGGCGGCGGTGGAGGCCCCGCCCCGGAGGGCGTGGCTGGCGGGCCCGGACAGTGCGGCTCGGCCCCGCCCCTCCATCGCAGCCACGCCCCCACCCCCGCGGCCACGCCCCCACCGCGCGTGGCCACGCCCCCACCCCGCGTGGCCACGCCCCCCGAGCGGCCCCGCTGCCAGTCCCCGGCGCTGCGCAGCGGAGGAGCGGCCATGGCGGCGGCCCCGGCGGGTAGGACGGGCGGGGGGCCGGGGCTGGGCTCGGTCTGACCGGGGCCGCGCCTCACTAACGGGCCTCTCCCCCTTCTCCCCGCAGAGGCGGAGACCCGGCAGCGGCTGCTGCGAACCGTCAAGAAGGAGGTGGGTGCGGGACCAGCCCCGTGTCCCCCCGTCGGGGCTCGGCGACCCCCGGTCCCCGGTGATGGGCGCCTGCGGACGGACCCTCCCCGGGCTCGCCTGCCCGCAGCGTGCCGCTGGGTGCTGCCGCA
>WKFP01014217.1:262915-281429 GCA_011057875.1 Pterocles orientalis | reverse complement strand
GGGGGGTTCCCGCTGCGGGTCCCCTCGGGAGCGGGGATGGGACAGAGCAGCCAAGGGACCTTTGGCAGGGTGGGGGGCGGCGGGGGGCTGGAGAGCCCCGCGCGGATGGGGAACGTGCGCCTTGGGTGTCCAGTGCGAGGCGATGGCACCTTGAATCATCCTGCTCTGGTCTCCTCCGGCATCGTCACCTCTCTGACAGTTCATACACACAGAATCCCAGGATGGTTTGGGCTGGAAGGGACCTCGAAGCCCACCCAGTGCCACCCCCTGCCATGGGCCGGGACACCGGCCACTAGCCCAGGTTGCCCAAAGCCGGTCTGTGCAGAGCTGAGGGTTTATAATGTGCGTGGCGGTAGCACAGCGAGCTGACGGCACATCTCGCCGGGGAGCTGCGAGTCCCCTTGCTCTGCCGCGTCGCTTGTGCGGGGAGGTGGGCTGCGGGGGGCTGTCTGTGCCACCCGGCTGTGGCCGAGGCGGCCAAGTGTCCTGGGATTTGCTGCAGGGGGACCTGGACCCGCTCTGCTGGGTGCTGGATTACTGGGTCGCTGGGCGCTGTTGTCATCTGTGGTCTGTCCCCACAAGTCACCTCTCCTGGGATTTTGGAGGGCGTGATGTGTGATGGTTTGTTTCTGGTCTTACCGGCATCCTCATAACCAGCGTACGGGCTCTGGAAAGCGGCACGGCCCTGCTGGGGACCTGGTCTGGAGCAGGGTGAACGGGACCCGTGGGTGGCAGGGCTGGGAGGGTGACAGCGCCCTGTGTTTGGCTGTTTATCCAGACCACTCCCCACCTCTAATCCTGTGCCGGGTGTGGTGGTGAGGAATACTACCTGTTGCCTTGGCAACAGCTATTAAACCAGAAAAAGGGTATGACATTTATTTAGCATCGCGGATAAAGCTGACATCTCATTATTACCGTCTGTCTGCGACTCCTCCTGAACACCGAGAGACAAAACAGCAGCCTGCGTGCCAGCTGCAGGCTGGGCGGCGAGGATTGCCCATCGGCGTGCTGGTTAAACAGCTCAGCCCGTGGCCGGGAGCTTCCTTCTGGAGACCGCCGTGGTCTCCGCAGGCTGTCACCACACACGAGCATCTTCCGCGCTGGCGTTTGGTACCCGGCATCTTCCACGCTGGCGTTTGGTACCCGGCATCTTCTGCGCTGGGGTTTGGTACCCGGCATCTTCCACGCTGGTGTTTGGTACCCGGCATCTTCCACGCTGGCGTTTGGTACCCGGCTTCCCTCCCTTTGCTCTCCCTCCGGGGGCTGTGTGCTTGCAGAAAGCGCAGCTGGTGCCTGGGGGAGGAGAGCAGGGGGCTGGGACGTGCCCTGCTGCTGGCTTTTGGGAAAATCTACGAGTTGTAGGAGGGTTTGGTGAACACGAGTAAAGACTGAAGGAGAGGGGGGTATGGGGAAGGCTCTTCTGCCCTGGTGAGGTCGTCGTGGTGCGGGTGCCTGTCTCTAGCGTCTTTAGCAAGGGCACTGCTGATGCAGAGCAGAGATTTTTTTTTTTTTTTTCTGGTGGTCTCATCGCTCAGGGCTCTGCCTGGGGACGTTGGTGTGGATTCGGGTTCCTTGCCCGTGCAGGCACTGGGTGGTTGCACTTTCCCGCAGGTCTCTCCCAGCTCGATGCCTGCTGGGAGCAGTGGGAGCTGGCAGGGGTCTTGCTGGGGGGGCTGGCTGTCCACGCAGGGGGTGAACTCCACATCAGACCTGGGCTCTGCACGCCCCCCGCCTGGGCTTTGCTTTGATTTTAAAAAATCCTGGGGAAGCCTGATGCCACAGGTGATGCGGTTAATGATGGAGCACATCCCTGACACTGGGCGCTGGGGGGGCACTTTTCCCCGGTGGTCCCTGCTCATGAGACCTGTTTTGCTCCCGCTTTTGGGTTTTTTTCCTCTCCTGGACTGTCTTCAGGGTAAATCAGGAGCTTGTGCAGGCTGCAAGGAGTAGTGGAAAGGGCTCACTGCAGAAATCCCATTTTATTTTTTCCCCCCACGTCTGTCGTCCTAGTGCCATAACCGAAGGAATAAAATATTGTGACGACAAGGTCTCATTAGAGATAAACAGCAAATAAAAATTACCCAAAGCCCCGCCGTGAGCAAACGGACCGCGATATTTGCTTGTTCCCATGGTTAACGCATTTTTATTTTTAAGAACTGCTCTGCAGTAAATTTAGGTTGAAATGAGTTGTGCTATCACCATCTTTTCCCTTTTTTTTTTCTTCCTCTCCATATGGTCATAATAAATCAAACTGATCCCGAAAGCTGCGAGATTGACTATTTGTCAGCAGACCGCAGGGGAAGGAGTGGAGTGTGACTTTCCGAGGAGTCCTCTTCCCTGTCGTGCGGGGTAGGAAGCATAACCAAGTCCCCTCTGATTTTTTCAGAGCTTTTCTCAGCCGGAATGAGGCTTCTTTAAAAAGCCAGAGCCTGAAATAACCAGGTTGAAAAGGGGGGTGGATTTTTAACTAAAAATATTTTTCTTGCAGCCCCCGTTCCTCCCCCTCTTTTGCCAGTGTCGTTTCTAGCCGGGGAGGATGCTGTGGCGGGTTTTTGCCTCCCTGCCGGTGTTTGCGGTGCGTACAAGAGGCGGGGGTCACCCCGGATCACAGGCTGGAGACCGAGCCGTGGGAAAAGGGGAATGGGCTGGGAGAGTCAGCAGTTGGCTCGCTGCTGTCCTGCAACACCTGAGCTTGTGTTTAACCTGCTGAGCAAGGAGCTTCGCTGCTGGGTAACTCCCGTGCCTGCACTGAACATTCTACTGCCTGTTCTAAGAAATATTTTTTTTCTAAAACTGTTGTGGCTTGACCACAGCCTGCTCGCTTGCTGCTGCCCCGTCATCTTCTATGGGGTATATTTATTTTTTTAATGGCTGGAGTGGTTGTCACTGGTAGCTGTTGACTAATTCCATCATCACATGCCAGAGGGACACAGTCGGTCTCTCTTCCTCCCACCTCCCAACGCAGGGCCCCCGCTGCGCAGCCGTGGCGGCGAGTTTGCGGCTGAATAACGCAGAGGGGCTGGGGAGAGCAGCGGGTTTGCAGCTTGGGTTTGTTTTTCTGGAGCCTGTAGTTCCGAAATATCAGATTGCGGGTGTCAGTGCCAGCTCTGTCATTCTGGGTTGGTGGAAAACTGTAAATTAATTTAATGTTATTAGGATTTGAAAAATTAATGTTGGTAGCTTTGAATGTTCTCAAGGCCAGTTTAGAAATAAATAAAAAAAAATCCTTTGTGCAGCTGTCCAAGCTGTGGGGGAAATGAAGGTGAGGATGCTAAGCTGCAGGTTGGGGATGAAGGCTGCTGCTTGCAGAGGGGCCTCCTGATGTCTCTCGAGCACCCTGGCCAGCCCGTTTCAAATGCTCCGATATATCAAATGCTTCAGATATCAAAAGTGAACAGGCGGCTTTAATGCAGCGCATCTCGATTGCCGGCATCGATCTCCTCTGAAAAGAGTTTCACTAATCGCTGGGGACCATTTTCTCTCCTTTTGAAGATAAACGCAGTGATGTGCACGAGTGCTCTCATGCTCCAGAAACCCCCGGCTTGATCTTTCCTGCCCAGAACAGATTTCCTGCTGCTTTCCTCCTTCCTTCATCTCCCTGTTTGTGTTCCAGGAGATGCGATCTCTCTGCCAGAGGAGCCTCCTTCTTCCCCCGCCAGCCTCTCCTCTCTGCTGCCAGAACGCCATCCTCTGCTCCTCGTGGCATCCTGGCTGTTGCCATGGAAATACCGGGCTTGGCACCGATTCGGGACTCCAGAGCACCTTGGGGTGGAGGTTACACCTGGTTTCGGTGCAGGTAGCGTCGGTCTCTGCCACGTTTGCTCATTGAACCCAAACCGCTTGTCAGCGTGACGCTGAGCCCCTCGGGAAGCAGCAGCTTGGTGGGGAGTTGGGTGCAGAACAGAACAAGGGGAGGCTTTGGGGTCAGGCGCTGAAACCGGAGACGTGATGAAAGTTTTTTGGAAATGTTTTGGGATCTTTACGGAGCATCTTACAGTGCACGGTGCCAGCAGCACCCACAGGTGGCGTGGAAACGTGCCTTGACAGGCACCACGGGAGCAGAACCAGCTGTAACATCATCTGAGATGGTCTGAATGCCGCGGTGCAGGGGTGGGTGTTTGGCCAAAAGCTGGTGAGGAAAGTCTGGTGCAAGGTACCGCCAGCTGATACACGTTACCGGGATCGTTCCTTCCCCTGAGGACACAGTGCTGTATAACACACCCTTCCATTTCCTCATGTCTTTATTGCTTTTCCACCAAACTGCTCAAATATTCAGAGTTCCTGTGCGACCTCCCGACCCCCAGGGAGTCAGCCCAGCTCCCAGCCCTGCCGCTGGCCGGAGCATCCCGCCTGTGCCGCGCGGGTGGCACCCCGGCTGCCGAAGGTGCCGTGTTTTGTTTAGGAAGGCGGCGATAAATCATGGAATAACACTGTCGGAAAAGCCAGAGGTGTGGGTTGCAGGGCTGCAGGGGTGCGGAGCTGCCGGAGGGCGTTACGGGCACGTGCTGGTCGAGCTGTCCCCGTGCTGTCCCTCCGCGGGGAGGGGACCGCGTTCTGTTGGTCCATCGCAGCGGCTGGCCACAGTCCTCGAAGGCTCTGGGTGCGCCTGGCTGTATTTTAACTGGTTGGAGCACAACTAGTTGGAGTTATTTGATGCTCAGCTGGTATCTGAGTGGCAGAGGTCTGCTGCAGCGTGCGGTGGTGCTGGGAGAGCCCGTCTGGCAGCTGCTTTTGGAATCACCGGGGTGTTTGCTGCTGGAAAGATGAGAAACTGTCTTGCAGCACTGAGTTTGATGACGTGAATTTTATAAATAAGTTTGCTAGAAAAGGGGGAGGCTTCTGCGGGCACCGGAGCGGAGAGTCCGGCAGCGGAGGGCTCGGGGTTGGGGTAACGTCTGTGTGTCCCGGAGCTGAGCAGAGATCCCTCGCTTGCTTTGCCTTGGACGCTGAAGCACCTTGGGTACAAGCCAGCTGGAGAGAAAATCCAGCCTCACATTTCTGCTGGGAGAGGTGAGCTGGTGGCAGAGCCCAGCGCCGGGGCTGCTGGAGCTGCCGTGCGAGCCGATCGTGTTCGTCCTTGCCAACACCAACGTGCCGGGGATTGTCTTCGTGTTGCATCTGCTTCACTAAGTGATCCTCTAGCACTTTATAACGCCTGAGGAGCGGCGATCCCGGAGCACGACGCGGACCGGTCCTGCACAGGGTGCGGAGCTTAGCCAGAGCTCGTTCCTGGAAAGAGACCTTGGTTGGGAGAGCAATTAAAGAAATGCTCAGATTACATCAATGAGCGCCCGCGTGGACGTGTTCCACCAAACGGACATGTAAAATGAGGTTTTTAAGTGCTAGAATTAACTTCCAAATACGTAATCAAAGCGGCACTTAAAGGCTGAAATGAGAAGGAGAGGACGGCAGCGCGTAAAAGGGTTTGGAAAGCGAACACCCAGAGCAAACCGAGTAGAAAGCCTGTAGCATCAGTGGGGGTTTCTGTGGTTTAGTTTTGGGGTTTTTTTAACGTATGGAAGAGCAGATGGAGCAAGTTCGTGGAAAAGAAATGCGTTGGGATGTAGTGAGGAGACTTGAAGGGCACGCAGCAGTCGCAGGTCCCCAACACCGGGCTCGTTTGTGCCGGATGATTATTGGGATGCTCCGGATTCCCTTGGGACAGCAGTCATCTTCCTGCAGTCTGAAAGGAGACGGGAGGGAGGAGGGACCGGGCTCCTCCTGTGTCCGCTGCGGCTGTCGAGCTGTGGCAGCGCTGCTGGGAGCGGGCTGGTTTGTCTGGCACCGGGGTGGTCGGTGCCTGGTGCTGGTGTTGCACCATCTCATCCCGCCCAAATCCCCGACATCCCGTGCTGAGGTGGGTACTCAGAGGAAACAGGAGACCCCTTCATTTCCATTGTATTTTTTACTGTAAATATTTTTTTTTCAGGATGGACATTCAGCAGAAGGTCTCACCGTTTCTGAGCAAACGCGATCGATAGCCCTGAAACCGTGCTGCTGCGAAGCCCGGCTCATTCACCGGAGGCATTTATTTTATTGTAGCTTTTATTTCTCTGTGGTGGCTGTCTCTGGAATCACGCTCTCCCGTTGCCCTGGCCGTACATGCCCCGGCTGCTTTGCCCCTTTGGAGGGACCAGAGGAGTCTGAGCACCCAGCTGGTGGCTTTGCTGCTCGGTGTCACTGTACCGAGGCTGTGTGCCAGGGTCCTGTCCCCGGGACCCGTGAGGCTGGCTCTGGCAGGGACCCGGGAGCATCCCGCAGCCGCGTTGCACAGAGCTCTGCAGCCCGCTGGAGAAGGGACCGAGCTTCACCCGGAGACAGGACGGGGAGAAGGATCCAGCCGGGGACTCTGTGCGTCTGGCTGGCTCTGAGCAATTCCCTGCAGTGAGCACAGGTGTGGGAGATGCTGCGCTTCAGACGCCTCGATGGCCAGCGCACGGCTTTGCAAGAGGCACGGCAGGGAGAGCGGGGACTGTGCACGTCACGGAATAATCTCCAGTGCCGGTTGTATGGTGACGTGCCTGGAAAAATCCCGCCAGGTGAAGCAGAGTTGTGAGTAAATATTGCCTTAGGCTAATTAAACCCAACGTTATTGGTTTGCCCCCGATCTCCGCGCCTCGGGGGTTGTTGTAACTGCTGTCACGTTCGGCTTGCTCTGCCGGTGCAAATGGCAGCTGGGCTACGGGGCTCTGTGACGGGAAAACTGGACTTTGGGATGAAGCGTATCCCTGGGAATTTTGTAGCAGAGAGATCTCGGGCTGCACCCCTCGCTGGGTCTGGGGGCTGCGGGGTAGGTCAGGGTTTGTTCTCATTTTTGAAGGGAGGAAGAAGAAGCAGTTAGTGAAACAAAATCCTAATGGCAGTGTTTGGGCTGCGCTGGAGCCGGGCAGGGCAAGCGGAGCCGGGGGAGAGGCTGAGAGCTCTGAGAGCGGGAGGTGGGGGGGTGACCTCGGTCCCCTGGTCTGTGGCTGTGCCGGGGTTCCCGATGTCCCCCATGCGATGCCGTAACCCCAGAGCGCTTCTCAGTGCCTCTGGCTTCTGCATCCGCCTTCGGAGAGGAGACAAGGAGGGAAAAAACCTGTTTTCTGTCGCTGCTCAGAGTCAGTGGTTCCAGTGGCAGTGGCGAGAGCTGCCTGTCTGTTGTGTTTTTCGGAATAACTGTTGATTTGGGGGGGGGCACCTCATTGTGGGGGGTCCCTGTGACCCTCCTCGAGCCGGGGTGGCTTGTCCTCTGCTCACAGCTGCAGCCAGGAGCGTTTCATTGTCATGAAATACTGCCTCAGGTTTACCTACAGCAAAATTACTAGTTGCTGTTTTAATTTCCTCTCTAATAAAAGAAGAGCAAACATCTCATTTTCCACAGCCTGGCTTCAGAGAAAGAGTGGGCAGCGTCATGTGTGCGGCGTGTTCTGGCTGCAGGATGAGAGTTAGCATCCCGAAGCTGGGGTGCAGCGTATTTAGAGGCTGCTGGAGGCTCCTCCGTGGGGTGAGCCAAGCGCAGGGTCGCTGACGTTCTCCGTCCCTGCAGTGCCACCGATCCTGGAGGGGATCCGGCAGCACCATGGCAGATGGATGCTGCAGTGGCAGATGGATGCTGCAGTGGCGGCGGCGTTTGGGGTCCCAGCTGGCTGCGGAGGGGCTGGGCTCCAGTGGGAGAGTCCTCCAGGGTCTGCAGACAACAGCACAGGAGAACCTGTCCGGAGTTTTGGGGTTCTCTGGGTTGGAGCTGTCCTACGGATGCCAGCCGGGTCTGTTTGGGGGCCAGTGTAAGATTGTTCTGCTGGAAAACTTCCTCGGTGTAACGCTTGGTTTCTGTACAAGATGGTATCTGTCCGTCTGTCCCCTGCGTGCTGGGGCTGTGGATTTCTCGTTGTGATGGGTTGGCCCTTGGCTGGGGGCCAAACCACACACACCCGCTCACACAGTTCCCACCCCCACCCAATGATAGGGGAGAGCTGCTCCCGTTCCGCTCTAGTCCTTCGGGTCAGGGCAGTGCCCTCGTCGCAGTGCCCTTTCCGCTTCCATCCCTTTAGATATCTTTGATTCATTTGGTTTGGTGTGATAACCTCAGTCAATACAGTGCTTTTTTTTTTCTTTTAATGGGTAATTTTCCACTGAGCTGTGTCTCTTGGAAGGGTTTTTTGGTGTACCTTGGGAGCGCAGGTTGTTTGTGCTGTGTTGGCACCGAGATGCCGGGTTGGAGCCGCCGTCCCGCTGTGCCGGTGGCTCCACGGACACGGAATAACCAGCTGGTCCCTGCCCCGCCGCCGCGCTCCTGCGGTGGGTGACTGTGGGCATTGCAGAGGAGCAGCCGGATGCTGGTTTGCGTGAAAGGTGGCTGACAAATATTTGAATATACTGCTTTAATTTGGGTATGTTCTTGATTTAAACAGAAGCTGGTAACAAACTGTGTGCATTGATTCCCGAGTGTGTTTTAGGGGGTTTAAAATAAGTATTCTGCATTTACGCTTTTGGGTGATTCATAGGCTCAGTTCCCCTGGTGGCTCCTGATTGCAATGATGCAGAAAAAAATTCAGATCCCAGGAACTGATGACCTGATTTGAAGTTTAAAAATCCCAACTTTTTTTTTCTTTTCTTTTTCTTTTACGCAATATCTGCCGTGGTTGGCAGCATGGCCCCAGGAGCCGCTGCATCCCTTTGGCTGCCGGGAGGAGCAGGGGGGCAGGAACAGCCCCTGGGGCTGCAGCAGCCGCTGTGATGTGACCCATGAGGGTCTGTCCGATATCGGGGGTTCAGCATTTTCTAGCAGCTTCGTGGGCGGCTGGGGTCGCTGCTCGGAGCGCAGGCAGATGGAGGAGCTGCAGGAGCTGTGTTGTGCGGTGCCAAGGGGACTGCCCAGGGCTCTGAGCCACCCCCGGTCCCAAGGTCCACGTCTCGGTGACGTTCCCTGCTGCCGGGATACAGGTGAAATCTCTGCGCAGGTCCTTCCCCCTGGCTCACGCGCAGGCTCCGTTAGCCGCCCAGCACCGTGGAGCAGCGGAGCTGTGACCTGCAGGGCGATGCTTTTGGCTTTGCATATGACTTTTTTCTTAATCCATATTCATACAAGGATTTCCTTTATTGAGCTGTCAGCTGTGCATAACCGACCTTGATTATATCTGGCTAAAGAGTTTAATTCCCCCAACGATGCCATTAAAGGTCTCGTACGTGCAAGGTTGGCTTGGCCAGGTCCTGACCTGCTGTTTTCTCCTCCTCCATCTGCCTTCAGAGAGAACATCTTGATAGCAGAGCCTCTCCCACACCCGCATCTCCGCACTGTGACCCCTTTCCCCCGCACCTTCTGAAACCAGAGAGCGAAAGCGAGATGTTACAGAGGCAGTGGAAGGTGGGATCCAGCCCCGCTGGGTTTAAGAGGAAGAAACAGTTGGGAACTGAGCGTTGAAGAACCGAGCATTCAGCCGGGCTTGTGCTGATTTCAGCAGGACCGGGGAGGGTGGCGGCTGGGGATGGAGGGACCGCGCGGGGCAGGGCAGCCTGGCTGCGAGAGGCTCGGCACCTCGAGTCCCTTGGCTCTTATTTACCGGCTGACCCAGCCGCACCTCTGGAAGGGTCCTTGTCCTGCCAAAGGGATGCTCTGAGCCGGAGGGGAGAGCGGGGCAGTGTCGGTGCTGGCGGCGGCGGTGCTCGGGGTGCTTGGGTCTCCTGCTCTGGCAGTCCTTGGCTCCCCCGAGCTCCGCGCTGGGCTGGCCGGGCAGTCCTGGGAGCTTCTCCAGGGCTGGAGCCTGTCCTCTGCGGGTCTGCCCTCCCATCTCGTGTCTGTGGAAATTACCCTCCTCATCGACGTGGGTTTCTGTTTGTTTTCTTCCCCTGGTCGTGCCCCTGACGTGCACCCCACAGGACAGGTTCCTTTAGGTTCATGGTGCGGTGACGGGTGCCGGTGACGCGCTGTGGGCAGCCCAGGTGCCGTCGGGGCAGCGCTGGTCGGTCGCTGTGCGGGTGACGGTCCTGCTCGCGCTTGGTGCCAGGTGTCATCGGCTCGGGTTGAGGGATGGTTCCAGTCGCCTGGGACAGCTCTGTCACATGAGATTTGTCAAATCCCCATAAAAGGAAAGAACATAACCGTACTGCAAAGCATTAAATACGAGATTTGGTTCCGCTTGTGGAGGTGGCTTTTGTCTAAATGATGCTCGGTTCCTGCAGTAAATCCTCTGCTCTTGTTTTTCCTGCTTTGAAGGTTCTCAAAACTGAAACAAGCCTTTATTTTGTACCTGAGCTTTTGAAATAGCAGGTGATGCTCAGCAAGCGACGAAGCGGTGATGCTCCGTGAGACCTCTTGTGCCGTTAGAGGCGATGGGAGCGGTTACGGAGCAGAGGAGGTTTCCGTCGGACACAGAGCCAGCAGAGCATCTCCACCGCAGGTCTCCTCGCTCTGAAATTCCGCATTTTCTCTAACCAGGCCTCTGTCCAACAGGTGAAGCAGATCATGGAGGAGGCGGTGACGCGGAAGTTTGTGCATGAGGACAGCAGCCACATCATCTCCTTCTGCGGTGAGTCTCCGGTGGCGGGTGCTGGCGTGAGCTGGAGCGTGCTGGGCTCCCCCTGCCCGGGGGGGGCTTCGGGGTGCGACCTTCCCGGGGACACATCCAGCTCTGGGGCTGGGGAGGTGGCTGGTGCCAGAGGATGAGTTGTTCTGGCCGCGGTCCGAGTCCCCGAGGCCTTTGCTCTGTGCTTAAAATACATCGAGATGTGTCAGAGGAGGAGGGATGTTGGCAGCGTGTGCAGTCATTTCAGAAATACTAGAAATTTTTTTCTTTTATTAAAATTCCCTTGAGAATTGATTCAACAGAGTCTGTTACAAAGTCCCGATATTTCTGTGCTGGTACGGAATAGGAGCCTGTGGGAAGGAGCCTTTGGTCAGTGTGAGCGCAGGAGGCTGCGGGGGTTTAATGCCCTGATCTTGGGCTGGTTTCGGGCAAGTTTTCTGGCAGCTGGGCTTTTCACTTCACCTGCTTTTTTTCACCTATTTTCTTTTCTACTGGTGTGACAGTTTTGTAAATGGGGAGGTCTTTCCGAATGGGTCTGTCGAACTCTTTGCTACGGTCATTGCTGCTGCTGGGGGTTTGGGATGAGGACGTGGAGCTTGCAGAGGACAAAGCAATAAACTCCCCGTCATCCCGGGGCTGCAGCTGCTGGGGAGCTGCTCTGCTCCGGCACCCCGACACCCCGAGCCCTGGCCGGCACCCCGAGCCCTGGCCGGCACCCCGACACCCCGAGCCCTGGATCCCGGTGGGTTTGCTGTGCCGCTCTGTCCGAGATGTTTGCAGAGCTGCAGCCAGCCGCGGGGCTGGGGCTGTGCGGCTGCTGCCGAGCAAACGCTGCAGAGGAGGGCGAGCCGCACGCCGCCGGTTGCAGGAGCCGGAGGGCAGCTCGCTAATTCGGAGGCTGGGAAGAAGACGACAGAAGCGATGACAGCTAGCTTTTGAAGACGTTGCTCACGGAGGCTCGTGCAGCGCTGTCACCGTTGAACAGCACTTGCACCCACAGACGGGCAGACAGAAGAGCGAGGAGGGAGCTGTGAGGTCTCCTGTTCTGCTTCGGAGAGCAGAGGGACTGCCGCCTTCCTCTTCTCCTGGGTCCCCGCATAAAAGACGTGCAGGCGCTGGTTTCAGGCCCGCGTGCCTTTGTGTGCTGCCGACCGAACGGCATCGAAAGAGCAGAGCAGACTTCGAGGTGTGACTCACTCTCTGCTTTTCTGTGCGGCACGAGGCTTCGCAGCCCGGGATTATTTATAGCCTCCTGCGACAGGGAGCTGAGGCATCCCGGCACGAAGGGCTCGTTAGTTCCTTCTGGCTTCTTAACGATGCTGCTGCGCTTTCCCTGGCTCCTGGTGCCGGCACCTTCTGGTCCCTCTGCTGTTGCTCTCCCATTTGGATGGGACACGCGCCTTCCTCGGCGCTGTGGCTCTCCGTGAGCCGGGTGAGCTGATAAATCACCTCTCCCTCTGCCAAGCGGAGCGTGCTGCCAGCCTGGCTCTGGCTCGGCAGAGCTGCCCTTCTCCCCGGGGAGCGCTGCCTTCCTCGCCGAGCCCTCCTCCTCCTCCTCCTCGCAGCCAGTGTACCGCACACCCCTGCGGATGAAACCAGTGGTCTGGCAGGAAAGGGCAGCTGCCCGGTTTTGCCTGCGAGGGGAGAGTTTGAAGCAGACAAACGCGAGTTGGCATCTGTCACGTTCACGCTGCGCTGGGAGGCTGATGGAGAGCCGGCGGCGGGGCAGGGGGCCGGCATGGGCCAAGGGGTTTGTTGTTCGCATCGGTGCTGGGGCTGCCGTCGTGCTCAGCCTGAGTGGTCTGAATCGTGCCGGGATCTCAGAAATATCTGCAGGCTTTGGCCAAGAGTCGACACTCCCACCTGAGCTGGGTGTAGGGCACAGAGCCCCCACACCGTGTCTCTGCTGTCGATTATTCCTTGGGGATGGGGAGGACCCCTTCACAGCATCTGTTTGCAGTGGAGACAGTGCGTTAGTTATGAGCTGGGCTCAAAAACCATAAGGTTAAAAAAGAAACTGCATGTATGGTGGACGAGTGCTTTTAGATTGTGTGCTGGAGGCTCTGAGCCCCTGGGAGAGCCCATGGAGAGTTGTTCCCATGGAGGCGGCACTTTTGCTGTCGTTTTCCCAGCGGGAGCAGTATTTGGGAGAGGGTCAGGCTGTGGCATTGATGCTGGTGACCACTCTGTCTGGCTGGAGCGTGCTGGGAGGCTTTCTGCAGCCCGGGTTTTCTCCTGTGTGATGCCCTGCCCGGGTCCGGCTCCATCCGCAGGGAGCTGATGTTGGCAGCGTGGTCCCTCGGTTCGGGCTCGGTGGAGAGGGGGGACTTCTCCCCAGGGTTTGAAGTGCTGCTGGGATTTCTAGCCCAGCTGTACGTTTTACATAACCTTACGTTCCAGAACTGTGGCTTTTCGACTTGCAATCCCACTCCAGCTGGCTCCGAGCCCCCGTGGCTGGGGTTGCCGACCGCGAGAGGTGAGCGGCCGAGAGCCGCGGAGCTTTCGGGAGATGCCTGTGCTGTGGCTGGGCGCTCCGAGATGGACAGGACTGGAGCACAGGATAAATGAGTGAAGGGACGTGGGGTCGGTGATTGAGTGTGTGTGAGGGAGGGGTGGGTCCTCCAAACCCATTAAGCAGTTGGGTCTTTGCAGCTGCAGGTAGGGACAGGTGGGAAGACCCGTCCGTGCATGGGCTGTGCTATTTGCAGCACGTCTGGGCTTCAGGAAGGTTTGTTCAGGGCTCTGTTTAAAAATCAGGTATCCATCCAGAGGCTCTGAAGGGCCGGGTTTGGGTGGGCAGGACTCTGCTGGCCCGGACGTGTTGCTTTTCTGCTGGTAACAGGGGACGTGTCCGGCAGCACCGCGGATGCTGCCGCTCGGCGATGGGCTCGGGCAGGGCACTGGGCAGGGCAGAGGTGATGGGAGCATCTCCCAGGCCTGGGAGCTGACGGTGATGGGTCTGTGTGGAACGTCTTTAAATGTCTCAGCTGCTCGGCTGTAGGAAAGAATGCCTTTGGGAGCGAGAGGCGAATCGGCATCTGCTGGGCTGCTGCGGGGGGCTCGGCGCTGGCTCTGCCGCGGGGGGTTCCTGGGGAAGGAGGGGGGCCGCTGCGCCAGAAAGCTTGTTGTCGGACCCAGATCAATAGCCTGCAGAACCGTGGGTCCGTGTAATTTTCCAGTGCTGTGATCAGCCTGGTTAATAAGCCCGTGTTTGACACTAGACATCCCTCCCCAGCCCTCCCCGGGGACTCTGGCAGGCCGGCTGCCGGTGGAGCCTGCGTTCGTGCATCTTTTGTGGAGTCACGGCCGGCTCCCCGCCTGCTGCGTGCCCGGGCAGGAGCCTGGCAGGAGAGGGCAGGCGGCCAGCGCTGGCTGGGCTCTGGCTGTGGTTTGGTGCGAGCCCGACGCTGCCTTTCATCAGGCCGGGGAGCCAGCCCAAGGCTTGCCTGGGGCGTACCCGCCGAGCACCAGGAGTAGCCCCGTCCCCAGCCAGCTGGGAGGGTGGCCGAAGCCGGGCTGAGCTGCTGGCGTTGCCCCTGGTTTATCCCCAGGTTCTCTGTTGCCTTTGGGTTTTTCAGGAAGGTGCTGTGTGAACACAGATTTTTTTTTTTCTGACAAAGCTGCCCCATCCCTTCTGCTGCTTTAGAAATCCTCGGTGTGCCTCTCTCACTCTCAAGCTTTCTCCTTCCCGCTCGGACAATCCCAGCGCAGGGACCCAGGGTGAAATCTGCTCCAGCCGTACCCATCCCTCAGGCTGGGCTGAAGGGAAAGCTTCAGGGAGCTGCTCGGCTTCTCTGCAATCCGCGGGAGAGCTGCCAGGAGAGCATCAGCCTGTCTGTCCGCGAAGCAAAGCGGTTCCCCCGCCTGGAAGAGATGCCGCACGCCTGCGTGTTAGCTGTCGCGTGTCTGATGAGGATGCTTTCCTGCGGGCCGGGTGGGGATGTTCTCTGCCTTGGAATATCGTCTGAGGAGCTTTCCATCCTGTCCTTCCGTCCAGCCCCGTGATTGATGATGGTGGCTGGACCGATGGGCAGACTGGAGAGGAGGAAGAGGGACTTGTGCCCTGAGCTTGCAGAGGGACCCTGAGCCCCGTGCGCTGCTGGCGCTGCCCTCCCCAGTGACACTGGCCCAGGCTTGGCTGGGGCTACTGGCCCCGCAGACAAACTGGTCGCCTGGAACGGTTTGAGCCCCCTTTGGCCAGGGGAGCCCCAGCGGAGGCATCGCTGCGCTGCGTGCAGCCGTGCTCAGCTTCAAGCTGTTAAACCGCAGATGGGCCGTGTGCTCCCCCAGGCTTAACCCGAGCGATGCCGGACGAGCCGGCTCTCAGCAGCTCCTGATCCGTGGGGTTGCTGCTGCGCCGTGAGCCGGCTGCTCCTCCGCTGGGACAGTCGCCGCTCCGGTAACCGCGGCCGTGCCGACGCAGACCAGGAAGCAGGATGCGACCTCCACGCGGGCTGGGATTTCCCGGCGTCAGCATCGATTTGTTTGCGCTCGGGGTGTCGTGTAGCAGAGCCGGATCCTGGCATTTTCGGAGCAAAGGGCTGCGAGCACAGCAAGTCCTTTCTCCCGCTCTGGTTTACAACTGACCGAAGCACCGGGAGAGGTTCCAGCCCAGGCTGCCCGCTGCTGGGGACACGGAGATCCCTCCTCTGTGATCTGAACGCTGCGTGTTCCCGTTTCATCGCCGGTGCAGCGAGATCTCTTTGGGCTGTTGGTTGGGCAGATGAGTGGGTCCAAGGCAAGTCAGTCTGCCTGGCTAGTCCCTCTCGGGGGATTTCGGGGGCTGTGGATCTGCTTTGGGAGGCACAAGTTGGCTCTCCTTTGAGGTACTTACATCTTGGCGCACAGGTTCGTGTTTCCCTTCTGTTGGGATCAGCCGAACTTCTAATAGATGTCACCAACCTCAGTTTTTCCATTTTGCGAAACAGAAGTGGCACCTCGGTATAACAAGAGAACTGACAGCTCAAGCTGCACAGCCCGCTGCTGCTTCGGGTCGAAAGGCGTCCGGGCTCCCCGCTCTCCTCTCCGCTCGGGCAGGGGTAGAGCGTGGCGCTGCTTTCCTCCTGGGAAACCTTTGGGCTGTGCAGTGGGGCCAGGGGCGCAGCGGAGAGCAGCTGCTGTGCTGTGAGCTCTGGGTGCTGTGCTCTGTTGCAGCTGCGGTGGAAGCCTGCGTCTTGCACGGGCTGAAGCGGAGGGCGGCGGGATTCCTGCGCAGCAACAAGATCGCGGCTCTGTTCATGAAGGTGGGGAGGAGCTTTCCCCTGGCAGAGGAGCTTTGCAAGAAGGTGCAGGACCTGGAGCAGCTCATTGAGAACGCGTAAGGCACCGGCGCTGCTGTTACCCCGCAGGTCGCTCCTGTGTTGGGGTGGGTGTGGAGCTGGGGTGCGGCTGTGGGTCGCTGCGTCCCAGCTTGAGCCTCGCAGGAGGAATTGCTCTTGGGGTCCTGTCCTGGGCTCTTGGTATCTTGGCTGAACTTTTCTGGGAGACCGAGTTGCAGTTGGGGTTTAAGCTAGGATGGAAAAGTCCTGACTCCCTTTTCATGCTTCAGGGACAGCCCAGCGTTTGTCCTGAGCTGTCAGGGTTTACGGACCAGTGCGCTAAGCCAACTGGAACCAGCCCTGGTCTGCCTCGGTGTGCGGGGCTTGCGCCCGCGGTAACTCCGCTGCTGTCTGAGGGTGGCTCGCTCGTCCCTGGACAGGAACCAGGGAGAGGGATGGAGCAGCTCCCCGGGCGCAGGGGTCTTTGCGCTGGGCTAAGACAAGCCACTTGCTGGCCCCGGGCACCAGTGGGAAGCTGTGTGGGTCCAGGACCCGGCTGAGGGAGAGGTTTGTCCCAGGGTGCTGTTCCAGGGCGTAACCGATCCTCTGACGTCAGTTTTCAAAGGCAGATGTGAGCCTTCTGGAGTAGGGGGTGGAACAGATGAAGGGAGCAGTGTCCGGAGCCCTGTCCCCATCCCTGGGCATCCCCCAGCCACCGCGCTGACACCCCGGCCGCGTACGGTGCCGTGGGTGCCCTGGGCTCCTGCGGTGCTCGGAGGTGAGCCAGCGATGCTGTTGTCTTTGTCTTTGTACCTCTAAAGACGAAATCAAGTCCAGGGCATCCCGGAGAACGTGCGCAAGATGCCGAAGCTGCCCAACCTGTCTCCTCAAGCCATCAAGCACCTCTGGATCCGCACAGCCCTCTTCGAAAAGGTCTTGGATAAAATCGTGCATTACTTGGTAGAAAACAGCAGGTGAGTGCTGGCAGGGCCCCACCATTTGCCCTTCCAGCGTCTGCCCCTTCCCATGGTGCTGGAGGTGGTTGAGCTCCGTCCAGATGGGCCAGAGAAGTCCCTGGGTGGGACAGGTCGGCATGGGGACTCTGGTGATGCCCTGCTGCTGGTGGCTGCTGCCTAAAGACAGGGCACGCTGGCTCTGCTGGTGGCCGGGTTGTCGGGGACCGCGTTGCCCTTGTCTTCTGGACAGCGCGTGCTGCGGTGTCGTGTGCTGGGGAGGTGTCGTCTCCAGCCCTGGGGACGGTTTGGTAGGAGATGGGGATGCTCACGTTCCTGTTCCCCAGGAATTTCACCGCTAGCAGGAGCAGCCTGTTCAAGGCTTCTTGCCCTCTCGCCATCACAGAGTGACACAGAGAGAAGGGGGGGATTACAGTGATTTAAAACCGCTGTCGCTGTCGTTTCGCAGCCCCAGGGGGCTGAAGTGCTGCAGCATTCTGCTCTCTCTTGTTTCTTCCAGTAAGTACTATGAGAAAGAAGCTCTCCTGATGGATCCTGTGGACGGGCCAATTCTTGCGTCGTTACTGGGTAACACTTTCCCTTGCCCTCCTTTGGCAGCTTGCTTTCCAAACCGCTGGTCCCAGCCCTTTGATCTGGGATGTGAGATGCGATTGTTTTCTCCTAAGAACTTCAGCAAACGTAATCGCCCTGGACAGCTCGCCCTGTGGAGCACTCACAAATGATGCTCAGCTGCTGAGCACTGACTAGAGATGGGGAGTTGCAAGGCTGAGCTCGAGGGTTTCTTTTTCTTGCTCAGGCTGCAGTAATGCCGATGGGCATCAGGCAGGGCTGAGCCAGGCGCTGGGAGCGGTGCTGTGGCGCAGGTGCACACACACGGCGGTGGGTTATTGCTCGCTGCCAGGGCCGGCTGACCCCCGGGAACTCTTTGCTGCTGTCACACGATGCAGTGACATGTGCTTGCTGCCCGCCGTCCTCCCAGCCCCGCTCCGAGACGCTGGGGTCTGCGCGGTGACCGCGGCCGTCGGCACACCGCCGATGGCTCCCTTCTGTTTGTGACCCCTTCCCCGGCAGTGGGGCCCTGCGCGCTGGAGTACACGAAGATGAAGACCGCCGACCACTTCTGGACAGACCCCTCGGCCGACGAGCTGGTGCAGAGGCACCGCATCCACAGCTCGCACTGCCGCCAGGACTCGCCCACCAAGCGCCCGGCGCTCTGCGTGAGTGGGGGGCACAGCCTCCGGGGGCTTCTCCGGGTGCAGAATCCAGCTTGGCCAGAGCCGGGAATGCTCTTAGGGGACACAAAGGGAAAGGTCTTTAGGAGTGACTTTAAGCATTTGAGTGGGAGCTTTCTAGGGAAGCGTCGTGAAAGCAAGAGGCGCCCGTGCTGACCCCGCGCCTGTCGGCGGGTCTCTTGCAGATTCAGAAGAGGCATTCGAGCGGCAGCATGGACGACCGCCCGTCGCTGTCTGCCAGGGACTACGTGGAGTCGCTGCACCAGAATTCCCGAGCCACGCTGCTCTACGGCAAGAACAACGTCCTGGTGCAGCCGGTACGTCCCTGCCGGGGCGTCCGCTCCTCACTGGGCAGAGCTGCTCCGGTGGAAGGGCTCAGGCTCGTCTTTGGGAAAGACACGAGTCCTCGGCTGGGCAGCTGTCCTCAGCCTTCCCCCACGCTGGTGGCATGTCCTGTTGTCCCTGCGGGGAGGTTTTGCGGGGCTGCTGTGGGTTTGGTGAGGGGGTGGGCTGGGGGGCAGCGGGCAGGGCTGTGTCCTGGGGGG
>WKFP01014217.1:249077-260492 GCA_011057875.1 Pterocles orientalis | reverse complement strand
GGGGGGTCTGTGTCCCCTGGGGGCTGTGTCCCCTGGGGGCTGTGTCCTGGGGGTCTGTGTCCCCGGGGGGTCTGTGTCCCCGGGGGGCTGTGTCCTGGGGGTCTGTGTCCCGGGGGGGTCTGTGTCCCAGGGGGGCTGTGTCCCCTGGGGGCTGTGTCCCGAGGGGTCTGTGTCCTGGGGGGCTGTATCCCAGGGCTGGGCTCAGCCTCGGGCAGCCGGAGGTGATGCTTTGTGCTTCTGGCACCTTCCAGCTCCTCTCCCCAGCTCACTCTCTCCCCACGTTTCTCTTCCCAAGCGGGATGACATGGAGGCGATCCCGGGATACCTGTCCCTGCACCAGACCGCCGACATCATGGCACTGAAGTGGACCCCCAACCAGCTGATGAACGGCTCCGTGGGGGACCTGGACTACGAGAAGAGGTGACTGGCTCCGAGCGCACCCCCACGTGGGGCAGAGGGGGGCCGGTTCCCTGGGTTCAGGGTTTGGATGGGGTGTCTGAGGCCAGCAGAGAGTTTTCCTGCTGACTGTGAAGCAAAACAATCATTCTCCAGTCTGTAACGGGGAGGGACGGGGAGGGATGCTCGAGGTGGGGGGAGATGGTGTGTGAGGTGCTGTAGGGTTGCCCAGAGGGTGCTTGTTCCCGAAGACGGTGCGTGCCGCTCTGTAGCACGGTTTCGGTGCCGCCTGCAGCTGCTCCTACCTGCAGGTATTCCCAGCCCCTTGGGTTTAACGGAGCTCGTTCCTCCAGGGAGCCCGCAGTCTGCTGGTGTGCTCGGCAGGGCGATTGCCATCCCCTCTTGCCTGGGATTGCCTTAGGGGCTGCTGGCGTTGCTTTTGGTAGCTGCGGTCCTTACGGAACGATGCCAGGTCCCCGTTTGCCTGAGAAATGAAACAAAGCAAATAAAGTCCCTGTCCACCAGCAAACGCTCCAGGACAGCTGGGATGTTCAGGACACTTTGACCTGGGGTAAAGGTCTTCTTCAGCAGAACTCGTTCTTGGTTTTGTTTATTCTCAACTGTAGCTTTTTGGGTTTTGTTTACCTGTGTTCTTTTCATCTCCCCTTTCTTCTTGGCCCCTGGGCCGTTCCGTTACACCTGGTGCCCTCCCCCTAAAATGCTGTTTTCCTCTTTACACTACTTGTCTGAGTTCTTGACTTGGGCATCAGCCTAAGCTCTAAAACTTCCCAGTGTCAAGACGTGACCAAGGAAGAGAGGAGTCAGATGACAAAGTGAGTATGAACCTCCGAGGAGTGACCCTTCCCATCCTTCAGCGGCTTTGTGAGCCGTTATTTCAAGCTCTGTTTTTATAAAGTGCCAGAGGATGCTGCTCAGGGTCTGGAAGCTGCTTTCCTGCACCGCAGTAGGGAGTTGTCACACGCTGACACCCTCCTGGGCAGCGCCCTTGCTGGGCTCTCCGTGGAGAGGAAACCCTGCGAGGGGCCACGTGTGCCCTGGCGAGATCCCCTTCCCCGGCGTCCCCCCGGCGTCCCTCTGACCCTCTGTCAACCACCAGCTCCCAGCGTTTTCGACGTGTGCTCAGTGCTGAGGGAGCGCAGGTCTTGAACAGAAGCAGCTGGGACCAAATCTATATTCAGCTTTGAAACCCCCCCGGATTGCGAAGGTTTATTTCTCCCTCCCTTGGGCACAGGGACAGCCCAGGGACAGCCCGGGGCTGCTCCTGCCGGGTTCCTGGGGCTCTCCCAGCACCGCAACAGGGCAGGGAGCCCCCCTTTTTGCAGCCCCTTTTTTGCAGCGTGCCCAGAGGAGAGTGCTGAGCTCGGCAGGGCTCCGCATCCCTCCCTGCAGTTCCCAGGATCCGTGGACACGTTGTCTGTGTCTGGGGGTGACACCAGTGTAGGGAAGCATTGCGGGGCGGGTGGGACTGGTCTGGCTGTGATTGAGCTGTGGTGGCAGGGACGGTTACTGGTTCTGGAGGGATGTTGTCACTGGCTCGGGCTGGGTTTGTGGCAGTGGTCCTGCTGCTGGGACCTCATCCTTTGTCACTTCCCCCGGTGCCAGGACAGCTGGAGGCAGGGCTGGAGCTGGTGTGAACAGTGACAGAGCCTCGTGCATCCCTGGAGCTCACGGTTTCCTCTCTTTCTCTGCTCCAGCGTGTACTGGGACTACGCCATGACCATTCGCCTGGAGGAGATCGTCTATTTGCACTGTCACCAGCAAGGTAAGGCCAGAGCGGGGGCGGCTGGAGGGTGTTGTCACCCGCACACGTGCGTCGGTGGATCTTTGGGGAGTGCCCACGCGGGGATGTTTCGGTTCAGCTCCAGGGCGGATGTCTAGAGCTCCGGGTGGTCACTGCTGTGTAAGTGCTGCTGGAAAAACCTTTAAACCAGCTCCTGGCTGTGGTGCTTGGCTGGGGAGAGCGATGCTCTGTGGGTTTCAGGGCTGCGAACCCCCAGGCAAGGCTTCTCCCAGGTCCCAGATTTGTAACGGGCTTAGGGAAGAATCCAAAGAAGGAGGAAATGATTTGTTTTGCACAGCAGGAGGACAATTCCCTGAGCTTCCTTGCCTGTCTGCACTTTTGACAAGTAGCGTTTCCCCCGTTCACGCGTGTGTCCTCTCTCCGCCGTCGCTATCGCCAACAGTAGACAGCGGAGGGACGGTTGTCCTGGTGAGCCAGGACGGGATCCAGAGACCCCCGCTGCGCTTCCCCCGGGGGGGACACTTGCTGCAGTTCCTGTCCTGCCTGGAGAACGGCCTCCTGCCCCACGGCCAGCTGGACCCCCCGCTCTGGCTGCAGCGGGGAAAGGTGGGCACCCCGGGACGGGGCTTGTTCCTGCGCCCAGGGCACCGCGGGCTGTGCTGGGGTGTCTCGGGGCAGCACCCATGGGGGGACCCTCCGCCCGGCGCTGGGGGCTGCTGCGTTCGGAACGATCCCCCTCCCGAAACCAAGGAGGAAGGTGGGCTGGGAACACGGCAGTTGGGTTTAGCTCGCCGTGAGCTAAACAGATCCTTCTGGGAGATCCGAAGGGAGGTGGGATGGGAGCGCTGGCCCCCAGGCGCGGTGGGGTTGGTTCTCACGGACGTGGCGGCTCTGTGGGGTGATCCAGACCCTCTGCACAGGCGGCTGGGTGCTCACTGCGCAGCTGAGGGCTTCGTCCAGAGCCGCTCCAGCACGGGGAGCGTGCGGGCATCCTCTGGGCTGGTGGAGGACGTGCTCTGGTTAGGCAGGAGTTTGGGGCGCGAGGCGGCGACGGTGCTGGCCGTGGGGCGGCTGGTGGAGAGCGGGTTTTGTTCACCCAGGGGAAGGTGTTTCCCAAGCTGAGGAAGCGAAGCCCCCAGGGCTCCTCCGAGTCTGCGTCCGACAAGGAAGACGAGGAAGCCACGGATTACGTTTTCAGGATAATCTACCCAGGGACGCAGTCGGAGTTCGGTGAGTGTTTCGGGGCTGTCCCGGGGGGTGTGAGCTGCGGGGGGCGCAGCCCTGACGGGCACCTCGCAATCGCGCCAGGGAGTGGTTCTGCAGAGATGGGCTTTGCTTGCCGTGGTTCTGCCTTTCGTTCCCCATCACGTGTGGGCTGGGGGTTTGGTTTTTTGTTTGAACATTTCACTTGCTACTGAGTCGTTTGTTTCTGCAGCTGCACCACAGGCTGTGACTGCCGTAAGGGCTGGGAAAAAAATTCTTGCACGTAATTTCAGCGGTAGGGTTCACTTTGGTTGTGTTCCTTGGGGGTCACTTGTCACCACCACAAGCCTCCGGAGCTGGTTCTTCTCTTGCTGTCAGCGGGCCGGCTCGGCGAGTGCTGCGTTAAATCCGGCTGTGCTCCTGCAGCGGTGCTCCTGCAGCACAAAGGAGAGGTCACAGCACCCTCTGTGCGCTGCCAGGCTTGGCCCGCGGCTCGTCACTCCCAGGGCAAGGGAGCGGACGCTGCTGGACTCAGCAGAGCAGAAATCTCCCGTCGTGTCTGCTGTGACAGCTCCGAACAGCGGGCTCGGCTGCGGGAACCCCGCGTTTGTCCCACTCTTCTGTGGGGTACTGAGAACAATTTTTTGACCTCTGGGAGCATCGTAGATGACTTGATAAGGGGAAAACCAAGAGGGTAACAGAATACTGCTGAAGTGCTTTTAAAAATCTATGAGATTTGATCACGAACTTGTTCCTACACTTCTGAGACTAGAAGGGGGCGATCCCATCGCCCGTGCCTCCCCCGTAACGTCGGCTGGGGTTATACCCGGTTCTCCTGCCCTTAGCTGCCTAACGCAGCGCCGTGAGTCAGACAGAAATCTGACCGAGGCTAAAGGAGCCGATGGAGATGCTCCTTTCTGCAGCTTCCTTTTGATCAACCCCTTAAAACTCCCCGCTGGGGGCCAGAGTTCCTGTGAAGTGAATTCCTGCAACCTCCTCAGCTGGCACCTTCAAAGCCTGCGCGGTTCCTGTGGACCTTCCCAGAGGGGGCCGGAGCTGCATCGTTCGTTCTTCTCTGCAGATTCCTCCTTTCTCCCCTTTCATTTGTGCCCTTGTCCCCTCTCTGTCTCCAGTCACCATTAATGGTAATTCTCATCCGTTCCTCGCGTCCGTGATCTCCGTCACCGCTGCGCGAGGGAAGATCGCGAGGACTCCGGCTACAGGGAGGATGGTGGTGGTCCCTCAGTGGTTTCCGAGTCTCCTCATCACGTCCCGACCCCCCCTTGCCGCAGGGGCCGCTCGGTGTCAGTGTAACGCGGCTGTCGGTTGTGTCCAGTGCTGCTGCTTGCCCGTGTTGTCACTTGACAATTCCTGCCGAGATGTCCCCTGTCACTGACCCACCAGCACCTGTTAGATACGAGGGAAACGGGAACATTTCAACATTTTTCTGGCTAGTATCAGTTTTTCAATATCACAAGCAGGGAGAGTCGGTGAGGCCGAGGGTGAGCGAGGCAGCCCTCTCCCAGCTGGGAGCTGGTGTATCTGCCACGATTTAATTTCCAAGGAGGAACAAATAGGATTATTCCTCGTTCATCTTTTTCTGCATCCCACAGCCCACCTGCATCATCCCAGCCTTTCCTAGGGAGGCCGAAGGGCTGGGGCTGGTCCAGCAGCCCAGCGTGGGGGTGGCCGGGCTCCTGGCCGGTTTGCAGGGCGGTACCCGAGCGGGATCCGAGGCCGTTGGCACAGCACTTTGGAGCTTGAGCAGGGATTTAGCAAGTGACAACACGAAGAAGCGACTTGCTCCTGCTGTCCCTCTCAATCAGAGTCTGTATCTCCTGTCCTGCTGTGGATGCTCCCATCTTTCCCTGAATCTGGGATGGGATCCTGGTGTTTGAGAGATGGGGGCTTTGTCCCCCCGGGATCCACTCTTCCTGGGGCGATGGTTGATTTCAATCGTGATTTTTCTCATCTGTGACAGTCTGTTGCATCCCTTCGTCTTGGGTCTCCCTGGGCCGGGTGTTGAGCTCACTGTGGTTCGGTAGCAGGTGGATCTCTCACGCTCTCTTGTTTCCTTTCTCCTGAGCTCACCAGTGCTGTGATTACCGGGTGTGGGTCCTCCCTGCCTGCTGGAATCTCCTGGGGAGGAGCGGGGATGCTGCGTTTGCTGATCACAGCCCTCCTCGGACCTCTGCGGCTCCCTGGCCCCGGGGCTGTGCCGGACCGCAGCTAACGCTCCTCTCTGCCCGGTTCCAGTGCCCCAGGACCTGATGGACGCCCCAGGTGCTGGTCTGCCTCCCATGTGGCAACCCAGCACGCGCAAGTCCTCCTGCTCCTCCTGCTCCCAGAGCGGTTCCTCGGACGGCGGGCCAGCCAACGGCTGCAGCCACGAGAGGTAGGACGGCTCCGCTGCCGCCTGCACCGAGAATAGGGGTGGGATGGTGGAGCGGGTTGGGTGGGAAGGGAGCTTGGAGATCACCCAGTGCCACCCCCTGCCATGGGCAGGGACCCCTCCCACCAGCCCAGGTTGCCCAAAGCCTCATCCAGCCTGGCCTTGAACCTCTCCAGGGACGGGGCACAGACCAGGGGCTGCAGGTGGAGGTCTGGCTGGATGGCAGAACCAGAGCGGTTACGGTGCGAGTAGTGTCTGGCCTTGCACTCGGCTCGGTTGTCTCAGGACCATTTGCAGGAGCCGGTGGGATGTGTCCAGGCTGGAGCGAAGCTTGTCTCCCTCCTCTGGGATGTCTCAGCTGCTCCGTGGCCGTGTCCTGGCAGCAGGAATTGCTGCTCCCAAGCTGAGCAGAGTCCCACGCTGCACCTCTGGAGGCAGAGCTGGAACAGTCATGCCAGAGCCGGGGCTGAGGGCACACCCGGGGACATTTCCCCTCCTCACACCCGGTATGTCTGTATTGGCAGAGCTCCGCTGAAGCTCCTGTGTGACAACATGAAGTACCAGATCCTCTCCCGGGCTTTCTACGGCTGTGAGTACTCGTCACATCCGTGGTGGCTGAGATGTGTGATGGGCGAGGGATGCGGTCCTGGGCTCTGGGCAGGGCAGCAGCCGAGGGTTCGAGGCCAGTCTGCTGCAGACAGGGACCGGTGTCCGTGTGCTTGGGAGCAAACCCTGGGACTCTGCCCCACAGCCGTCAGCCCAGCGAGCAGCAGTGCTGGTGGTGCAAGACAGCGAGGCACAGACCTGTCCCCATGGACTCCCGGCACTGCTGCTGGGGCTGGGTGCGGTTTCGGAGGGTCTCCTTCAGGACAGAGCTCTCTCCTGCCCTTCATCCCCGAATTCCCCAGCTGAGCGTGTGCTTCTCCCCGCGGCAGGGCTGGCGTACTGCCGACACCTCTCCACGGTGCGCACCCACCTCTCGGCGCTGGTTCACCACAACATCGTGTCTCCCGACGTGCCCTGCAACGCCAGCACGGGCCTGACCCTGGACGTGTGGCAGAGATACCTGCAGGACAGCACGGTACGGCCGGTGCTCCGGGGACGTGCCGCTCGGCGTGGCCAGGGCAGGGTCTGACGCGGTTGGGGCACGGGGAGGTGAAGCTCCTCGAGCAGAGGAGCCGGACAGCCCGGGGCTCGAGTCCTCAACACGTGGAAGCTGGGGAGTGATGGCTGCTCTCCTCCCCTTGCTGCTACTCAGAGCCTGCCTGCAGCCGTGTCTGTCACCCCGAGGACTGGGGTCTTGAGGGGGGTCCCAGCACGCTGCTGCAGCAGGAGAGCTGCTGAGCTGTGACCAGTGTCGCAGTCCTGACGTCACCTTTGGGTGACTTTGGTGGGACACTTCCTGGCTGCGGTGAGGCAGTGTTTCCCAAAATGTCCATTTGCAGGCTCCTCTGGCTGTGCTTGAGCCCCAGCAGAGATCTGGGGGAGCATCCGCAATGAGCGGGCAGCGTTTGGGGGCTGGGAGGCGGCACGGCCGGGCTGGGGTTGTCCTTGCGTCCGCCAGCTGCCGGGCTGGGGTCTGGGCTGCGTCTGCGCGCTGACTCCGAGCTCTTCCCGCAGAGTTACGAGGACCAGGAGCTGCTGCGGCTCATCTACTACGGCGGGATCCAGCACGAGATCCGGAAGGCTGTCTGGCCCTTCCTGCTGGGCCACTATCAGTTCGGGATGACGGAGGCGGAAAGGAAGGAGGTTGGTACGGGTGTGCTGCCAGCTGTGTCCTGGATATTTCACAGCGTGGAGCATCCGTGTGCCGGAGACCACCCTGGGAAGCCCCTGGGCGTTGTGTCCCCTTCGTGCTGTGGCTGTTGGTGGGAGAAAGACTCGGACAAGCAAGGATTGAGAGGACCAAGCTCAGCGCTGCCCTGTGCAGCTGCTGGCTGGTGTTCAGTGCCCTGTGCGTCTCCGGGCAGCAGGAAGGAGATGGATGGTCCTTCTTCCATCCTAATTTTTGTGAGGTTTTGTGGGTCAGGCTCTGGCTGTCGCTGTGCCAGAGGTGGGTGACTTTGTCCCATCGTAGTTGCTGCGAGCACCCGCTTAGCTTGTCTGTGCAGGGCTGTTGGGGACACGGAGGGGACACTGGTCTCCAGGCTGTTCCGGGGGCATCCACTCAAGGACCCCCTGTCTCTAACGGCTGCAGGCTGACGCCCAGACCCGTACGTGCTACGAGCACACCATGGCGGAGTGGCTGGGCTGCGAGGCCATCGTCCGGCAGCGGGAGAAGGAGTCGCACGCGGCAGCTCTGGCCAAGTGCTCCTCCGGGGCCAGCCTGGATTCCCACATCCAGAGGATGATGCACAGGGACTCGACGATCAGCAATGAGGTGAGGGCGGGGGGCTCGGGGGCGGCTGTGCCCACCCGGCTCTGGGGCAGCCTGTGCTCCAGGGAGGGCTGGAGGCAGAGTTCTTGCCCACGCTCCTTCCCTGGCCTCTGCACCTCGTTACTCACTGTGATCCCTGCAGGTTGGGGTTGCAGCTTTCTTACCTGTTCTCTTCTGTCTCACTTCTGGAGTGTTCAGAAGAAGGAGGGGGCATCTCCTGCAGTATTGCCCCAGTTCCCGTGCTGTACGGCGCTGCACTGACCGAGAGGTTTGTCTGCAGCCTGAGCGATGTCTTGGAGGTGTCGGGAGCTTGCGCTGGTTCGTGCAGCTGCAGTATCCACAGCAGCATCCCTGACCTCCGTGGGGATGCTGGGCACAGGCGCCTGAGAGCCCGAGGCGGCAGGGAAGAGGGCAGGGGGCCAGGAGTGTTTCCGTGCTGCGTCCTCGGAGGAGATCAGCCCGGGGTGGCAGAGCGGGTGGTGCGGGGTGATCCGAGTTCGCGCTGCTGCGCCGGAGGGGAACGGCCGAAAAGGGGCCGGGAGGTGCAGCGGTGGAGGCTTCGCCTGCTTTCCTCTGGGCAGTTTGCGTGGATGGTTTTGGAAAGAGATGAGCTCAGCCCCCACCGTGCGAGCTCTGTGTGCGCAGGGAGGGAGGGATGCGGGAAAGTCCCACCCGGGGTCTGTGTGCTGGGCGATGCAGCCCTGGCAGGAGGCTGCACGGAGCCCCGTGAATCGTCCCCATCCCTCGGCACCTCCGCTGTGGTTCTGCTTTTGTGTCCCCCCCCCGCCTGTTTGGGAACACACACCAGGAGGGGAGCTGGCAGAGTTAATACAGCGAGGGTTCGCCCTTTTCCCACCTCAGCCTGAAATTTCCTGTTACCAAATGCTCCCATGGCGATGGAGGAAAACTGTCGCCCTTCCTCTCTCCATCAGAGCCCTGCCCAGCGAACTCCCACAGTACTGGGGTGGGGACGACTCGTGCGGTGTTTGTTTAAACGCTGTTTGTGTGTGCGGGATGCTGTTGGGATGCTCTGTGCATCCCTGCTTCCTGCGGCGTGAGCGGCCGCGGGCTCCGGCGCTGCGATGAGCCCGGCGCGGGGCGGCACAGATAACGGGGAGGATGCGCTCGTCGCTGAAGGCTCGTGGCTCAGAGGGAATGCAGGAGGCAGAGCTCTGAACCAGCCCCGTGCTTCCTTCTGTGCTGCAGCTGGAAGCCAGAGAAGGGTGCTGTTGGCTTTTGGAGGGGCTGCCTCGGCTGCGCCTGGCGTGGAACATCGCTGTTTGTCCTTTAAGAAAAGGAAAAAGCATTAATTTGCTTGGAGGGATTGTTTTATAGCCTGTGACCTCATCGTTCGTGTAAACCGAGACGGGATGAGTCTCGTTGCTGCCAAATTAGGACAAAGATTTGTAGAAATTTGCACTCCAGGGAGACAGCGTGACCTCTCTGAAGGCCAGGGGAAGGCAGTTCCTTTCAGACCCAAACACAGAGTGTTTGAACAACGGCATTGCCCTGGGACTTTGGTTTTTGTCGTCTTCTCCAGCAGTAAATGTCAGCGGCGGGCTGAGGGACCAGTCTGCCCAGCAGAGCTGGTGTGACGTGCGGGTCAAACAGAAGGGTTTATGGGATGTGTTTTCTATTTGTTCTTCACGTGCCCCCACCTCTGATAGCGTGCCCCAAGCCTCCCCCCGCTCCGCACACCGTGCTCTCTGTCATTTCATTGTCCTTTTCCCTTCCAGTCTTCGCAGAGCTGCAGCTCTGGCCGACAGAATCACGCCCGGCTGCAGAGCGACTCCAGCTCCAGCACGCAGGTGAGCGGCCGCGCTTCGTCCCCTCCCGCTCGATCCAACGCCGGCCGCCGCTCCTGCGGGCCGGTCGCTGGTCAATAGCCATGAGAACTGGCAAAGAGAGGATGGAGGAGGTGAACGACTCCCACACCTGCCTTTGGGCGGGACTGGGCGCTGCTTGGTGGGGTTTAGTATTCACCAGCCTGCTCTGCTCCGGCCGTGGGTTTAACCAACCTCTTGGGATGACTTTCTGCCCAACATGTTACACTGAATGAAGCACAGCCCTTGGGAGCAGCGACTGGGGGCTCCGAGTTGTGCCAATGACCAAGCACTGAGCTGGTTTTATGAGCCATGCACGCACAAAGCAGATCGTCCTCCCTCCTTGCCGTTGCCGTCCTGGGTGGCCGGACCCGTCCTTTGCCGGCAGTTTCCCCAATTTTCCACCAACATCACTTGGGGGGGCTGGAATTTCCATCCCCAATTTCCAGGGAGCCGCCACTGTCTGTCTGTCCATCCCTCGGCACCTGGACCCATCCTTTGCCGGTGGTTTTTCTGAACTTTCCGCTGTTTTCCCAAATTTTCCGCTCCTTCTTTCCACCCGTTTTCTGAAACTTCCGCCGTTCTTCTGAATTTTCCACCATTCTTCTGAATTTTCCGCTGTTTCCCCAAATTTTCCACTGTTTGTCCCAATTTTCTGCCATTTTTCCAGGTTTGCCGCTATTTTCCGAATTTTCCGCCAGTTTTCAAAATTTTCCTGTTTTTCCCAATTTCCTGCTGTCTTTCTGAATTTTCCACCATCTTCCCGAACTTTCTGCTGTTTTTTCTCATTTTTTTTGTGTTTTTCCAAATTTTTCTGCCATTTTTCTGATTTTTCCGCTGTCTTTCCAGATTCTCTGCCCTTTTTCCAAATTCTCTGCTATTTTTCCAAATTTTCTGCTGTTTTTATGAATTTTCTACCGTTTTCTCGACTGTCTGCCTGTTTTCCCCAATTTTCCGCCATTTTTCACAGTTTTCCGCCGTTTTCCCCAATTTTCCGGCGTTTCACTCCCGAACGCGGCTCTTGGGGACGTCACGCCCGCGTTCCCAGCCGTTTGCTGGATGCAGGGACTCCGCTCGCTCTCACGGGGCTCTCCGCTCGTGCTTTGCAGGTGTTTGAATCCGTTGATGAGGTGGAACAGACTGAAGCAGACGCTCAGCTGGAAGATGGCAAACACGGCAAGATCCCCAACGGGACGGTTCCCAACGGCACGTGTTCCCCTGATTCTGGTCACCCCTCTTCCCAGAATTTCTCCATCGCGTCGGGGTTCTCGGAACGTAGCTTCAGCAATGAGGACAGCGCCCTGGAAACCAACAAATCCTCCGTCAGCTCGCAGGGAAAGGCTGGTGGGTGCGACGGGGCAGCCCGGCAGGAGGAGAAGCTGCAGGGCCAGGACAGCCTGGAAGGGGAATTTCCCACCGGTGGAAGCCTGGACTTTGTCCCCGCGGGGGAGAGCTCGGCAGG
>WKFP01014217.1:220016-239615 GCA_011057875.1 Pterocles orientalis | reverse complement strand
GAAGGCAGTTCCTTTCAGACCCAAACACAGAGTGTTTGAACAACGGCATTGCCCTGGGACTTTGGTTTTTGTCGTCTTCTCCAGCAGTAAATGTCAGCGGCGGGCTGAGGGACCAGTCTGCCCAGCGGAGCTGGTGTGATGTGCGGGTCAAACAGGAGGGTTTATGGGATGTATTTTCTATTTGTTCTTCACGTGCCCCCACCTCTGATAGCGTGCCCCGAGCCTCCCCCCGCTCCGCACACCGTGCTCTCTGTCATTTCATTGTCCTTTTCCCTTTCCCTTCCAGTCTTCACAGAGCTGCAGCTCTGGCCGACAGAATCACGCCCGGCTGCAGAGCGACTCCAGCTCCAGCACGCAGGTGAGCGGCCGCGCTTCGTCCCCTCCCGCTCGATCCAACGCCGGCCGCCGCTCCTGCGGGCCGGTCGCTGGTCAATAGCCGTGAGAACTGGCAAAGAGAAGCTGGAGGAGGTGAACGACTCCCACACCTGCCTTTGGGCGGGACTGGGCGCTGCTTGGTGGGGTTTAGTATTCACCAGCCTGCTCTGCTCCGGCCGTGGGTTTAACCAACCTCTTGGGATGACTTTCTGCCCAACATGTTACACTGAATGAAGCACAGCCCTTGGGAGCAGCGACTGGGGGCTCCGAGTTGTGCCAATGACCAAGCGCTGAGCTGGTTTTATGAGCCCTGCACGCACGAAGCAGATCGTCCTCCCTCCTTGCCGTTGCCGTTGCCGTCCTGGGTGGCCGGACCCGTCCTTTGCCGGCAGTTTCCCCAATTTTTCACCATTTGGTCCCAACATCACTTGGGAGGCTGGAATTTCCAGCCCCAATTTCCAGGAAGCCGCCGCCGTCCGTCTGTCCATCCCTTGGCACCCAGACCCATCCTTTGTCGGTGGTTTTTCTGAACTTTCTGCCGTTTTCCCAAATTTTCTGATCCTTCTTTCCACCCGTTTTCTGAAACTTCCGCCATTCTTATGAATTTTCCACCATTCTTCTGAATTTTCCACTGTTTTCCCAAATTTTCCACTGTTTGTCCCAATTTTCTGCCATTTTTCCAGGTTTGCCGCTATTTTCCGAATTTTCCGCCAGTTTTCAAAATTTTCCTGTTTTTCCCAATTTCCTGCTGTCTTTCTGAATTTTCCACCATCTTCCCGAACTTTCTGCTGTTTTTTCTCATTTTTTTTGTGTTTTTCCAAATTTTTCTGCCATTTTTCTGATTTTTCCGCTGTCTTTCCAGATTCTCTGCCCTTTTTCCAAATTCTCTGCTATTTTTCCAAATTTTCTGCTGTTTTTATGAATTTTCTACCGTTTTCTCGACTGTCTGCCTGTTTTCCCCAATTTTCCGCCATTTTTCACAGTTTTCCGCCGTTTTCCCCAATTTTCCGGCGTTTCACTCCCGAACGCGGCTCTTGGGGACGTCACGCCCGCGTTCCCAGCCGTTTGCTGGATGCAGGGACTCCGCTCGCTCTCACGGGGCTCTCCGCTCGTGCTTTGCAGGTGTTTGAATCCGTTGATGAGGTGGAACAGACTGAAGCAGACGCTCAGCTGGAAGATGGCAAACACGGCAAGATCCCCAACGGGACGGTTCCCAACGGCACGTGTTCCCCTGATTCTGGTCACCCCTCTTCCCAGAATTTCTCCATCGCGTCGGGGTTCTCGGAACGTAGCTTCAGCAATGAGGACAGCGCCCTGGAAACCAACAAATCCTCCGTCAGCTCGCAGGGAAAGGCTGGTGGGTGCGACGGGGCAGCCCGGCAGGAGGAGAAGCTGCAGGGCCAGGACAGCCTGGAAGGGGAATTTCCCACCGGTGGAAGCCTGGACTTTGTCCCCGCGGGGGAGAGCTCGGCAGGGGTCCTGCGGGGTCCTGACGCTGTGGCCCTGACCGTGGTGGAGAGCTGGGCAGACAGCGAAGCCGAGAAGCAGAGCTTGGTGGAGAGTGAGGATAACCTCTCCGAGGAGCCGGAGATGGAGAGCTTGTACCCGCAGCTGGATTCTCTGGCCGTGGCTGAGCTGGCCACCGGCGAAGCGGCTGCTGTGTCCTCAACCGGTGTCACCTACTCGGTAAGTATGGACTCGTTAGCTGAGGGGGTTTCTTCCTGGGGGTCTCCCTCTTTGCCTGAATTTCCCCCGTGCTAATCCTGCCGTTGGGTGTATGGGGCTCTCCTCCTTCCCCCCAAACCCTGCCCTGTCGCTCCCTTGCCCTCGCAGCTTTATTGTTGGTTTTTATTTGCAAACAAATCACCTTCGCTTTCGTTTCGGGCAGCCAGAGCTACTGGACATGTACACGGTGAACCTGCACCGCATCGAGAAGGACGTGCAGCGGTGCGACCGCAACTACTGGTACTTCACCCCCGCCAACCTGGAGAAGCTCCGCAACATCATGTGCAGGTGGGAGCGGCGGGGCCGGGGGGCTGCTGGTGCTCCCCGCGATGGGGGCAAGCTCCTGACAGCGGGGCTGGTTTCTCTGAATTCTTCAGGCTGGAGCCTCAAATTTTTTTTCTGGTGACCAAGCTTCACCTCCTTGACTTCCTCCCCCAGATCCCCTCCTCATCCCAGAGCTGGGGCACAGCTCCGAGGGTCTCACGGGTACCAGGGCAAGGGGTCCAGCATCCTGCCGGGGGTGCTTGGCTCCATGGCCACCCCGTGGCCGGGCTGTTGGCCAACACCAAGGACTCCCTGCAGCTCCCCGGGCTCTCTGCCTCGTGCTCTGAGCCCTGTGCAGCCCAGCCGCTCCCTGGAATATGGAAAATGTTTTAATGGGGATCAGCAGAGCCGTGGTGCTCATGAGGAAGCGACCGAGCGGTTCGTGCCCAGCCGAGAACCCCGGGGACGGCAGCACCTGCCTGTGCTTCTGGTTCTCTTTGCTTAGTCCCTGTGACTAAGAGGTTTGCTGTGTGACAGTCACCAACTCCAGCTCGGCAGCTGCACGAAGGGCAGCGAAGGCTAAAAATATTATTACTCATCTTGCAAATATGAGGAGAAGCTGCTATTTCATTAGAGCTGTCACTTTATCTGACAGCCAGAGCTGGAGATCTCTGCTGAGATACGACCTACAGTACAGCAGATTTTGGAAAAAACTAGCGGGCAGGATGGAAAAGATTATTCCCTTGTGCCAAGAGCGGATCCGAGTCCTTTCTGAACGCATTTTGACTCGCTACCAAATATGGGAAGATATCTCTTCCTGGGACACTGGGTCCAGGGGAGACGACGCAGGCAGAGAAAGCCAAGAGGATGAGTTGAGGGAGAAGGGTGAGAATAAGAGATAAATTAACGACTTCTTATTAGAGCAACAATTTCACTTTTCCATCCTTGATTTCCATGCAACGGCCACGGCGCGGCCCCGGATGGACACCCCGCAATGGCCATGGCCATGGCCATTGCGGGGTGTCCATCCGGGGCCGCGCCGTGGCCGTTGCGGGGTGTCCATCCGAGGCTTGTGCCATGGCTTAGAGCAAGGTGGCAGGTTGTGACACTGGTGGGTGGCACGGGAAGGGCTCACAGGTCACTTTTCCTGCTCTTTCCCCCAGCTACATCTGGCAGCACATTGAGATCGGCTACGTGCAGGGGATGTGCGACCTGCTGGCCCCGCTCCTGGTCATCCTGGATGACGGTGAGTGGGTGGCTTTGCTCCGCTGTCCCCATACTTTTGTGGGGGGACAGTAGGAGGGTGTCGTGCTTGGAGGTGTGAGCAGCTGGTGGAAGGATCTCTGGCACCCAAGAGCCCAGCTTGGGGACAGTGTGTGGCTTTTGCAGCGGGAGGTGTGTTTCCAAGGGGGGGAAGGATGCTCCTGCTGCGGGTGGGTGGCGGGATGTGGGGATGCGGGTGCAGATGCGGCAGGGTCCGTGCAGCAGGACAGTGACCGTCTCTCTTCCCCGCGCAGAGGCTCTGGCTTTCAGCTGTTTCACTGAGCTGATGAAGAGGATGAACCAGAACTTCCCCCACGGAGGAGCCATGGACACCCACTTTGCCAACATGAGGTCTCTGATCCAGGTAGGTCCTGGCGCGGGGTCGCAGACCCGAGGGGGAAAGCTGTCCTGGGGAAGGGGCTCTCGGAGGGGCTGAGAGGAGCTGTCAGTGGTGGGAGGCAGGAGGGAGACCCAGGGAGTGACATGTGCCGGGTGGGAGAGGAGCAGAAATGGAGGAGAGCAGGCAGAGGGATGGGTCGTGCCTCCGGTGTGCACCGGTGAGATTCCTTTTGCTTTTCTCGACAGATTCTGGACTCTGAGCTCTTCGAGCTGATGCACCAGAACGGGGATTACACTCATTTCTACTTCTGCTACCGCTGGTTCCTCCTGGACTTCAAGAGAGGTGTGTGCTGGGGGGGAGGCAGCCGAGACACGGGGAGGGGAGGCAAGCTCTGCCCTGCTGCCGCGCTCCTCCATGCCCTTTTCGTGGGTCTGAACTGAACTCTTTACCACATGTCCTGGTTTTCCTTCTCCCTGGTAGCTCTGTGGGTGACTTTTCTGTCTGGATGCAGAACCTATTGTTCCAGGGCTGCCCGGGAGCCTCCGCCGGGTCCGTTCCCACCCACTGCAAGCCAGAAGATTGTCTCTGCAGATGACTGACTTATTGCTTCCACCCAGAGCAGGTTCTTGAGGGCAGGAACCACCCAGCGCGTCCCCCGGTGCTGCTGTGAGCCCTGTGAGTCAGGATTGCGACCCCCTGGCTGGGGTGGTAACTGCTGGGCTTTCCCTCTGCCGACAGAGCTGGTGTACGACGACGTGTTCGCCGTCTGGGAGACCATCTGGGCAGCCGCACACGTTTCCTCCGCGCACTACGTCCTCTTCATCGCCCTGGCCTTGGTGGAGATGTACCGGGACATCATCCTGGAGAACAACATGGATTTTACAGACATCATCAAGTTTTTCAACGGTACAGCTGATGTTCTGTCGGGCTGAATCCGTGGCAGCTGCTCGGCTGTAGGCAGCACGTGTCTGACCATAGGCAGCATGTGTCTGGGCTGTGCTGGTGAATGTTTAACACACACGGAGCCATCCATGGGACGTGATGGGGGAGAAACCCCTTGCCCTGAGCGGTCGGGCTCTGGGGGGTCAGGGGAAGCCACGCTGCCGTCCCTGGCAGCAGCCCAGCAGCCGTGCTGGAAGGGAGCGGTGAGCATGGTTGTGCCGGCTCTCCTCACCCCGAGGTGGGGGGTTAACGATGGCTCTCCTCGTCAGAGTCGGGGTCTCCGCGAGGGGTGGTGCTTGGGGACTTTGGGAATTTGCAGCTTCAGCTGTGGGGCTGGGGGCTGCCTCGGGACAGCGGGTGTGCGGGTCTGACCTCCCTGGGGGTTGCTGCTGTCTGTTCCAGAAATGGCCGAGCGGCACAACACCAAGCAGATCCTGAAGCTGGCCCGGGACCTTGTCTATAAAGTCCAGACTCTGATCGAGAACAAATGAAGGATGCGGGGAAGACGAGGCATCCAGAGGAAGAGCCGGGACTCCCCTTCAATGCTTCCTCCCCTTCTCCTTTTTCTCCAAGTGCCGTGCCTGGGTAACAAGGTAGTGGGACACGTGCTGCTGTAACTGGACGTACCCTTTGCTCTCCAAGTGCGGTGTTCGGTGTTAGGTCCAGGGGCCCCGGCTCAGATCTTCGCCGCCTTCTTCAGTGACTTAACCAAAGATCTGTACAATTGCGTTTCGCTGCTGAGGACTCGCTTTGGAAGCGGGACCCGGGCGGTCTCTTCCTTGCCTTGCTGCAGCAGCAGGGCAGCACGCGTGGTCACCACCACGACTGCCGAGGACGTTGCCAGCATCCCGGGTCTGGGCGAGCAGAGCTGCCAGTCCTCCCCGGGCTCGGCAGCCTTTCCTGCAGGGGAATAAAGCTGGTTCCTTGGCCAGCCCGTGGCACGGGGCAGGTGGCCAGCCCTGCGAGCCTGGGCGAGGCAGGGATGCTGCCACCGCTCCGTTTCTTACCAACATTGCGAGGTCCTGCCAGTAACAGAGAGGGACTTTGATCACAGAATTCCTCTTCTTTTGATCTTGTCCCTTGATGCACAGCATCCCCTTTAGTGTTTTTTTAGGGCTCTCTTCTCTCCCTGAGGTTTTTACGTTGTTTATTACTCCAATATACGAGCACATAAGAGTTTCAGCTCTGGATGGATTTTCAGAAGAGCTCCAAATTCAGCATTGGGTTTTTCTTGCAAAATCCAGCCTCTGTAATGCTCTCTGAACACTGGAAAATCTGTTCCTAACCTCCTCTGCCAACTCTACACTTGAGGTTTTCTTTCCTGCCTTACTCGAGCTGCTTGTGCGAGGAGTCTGGTCTCCCTGTCGTTCCTCTGCCGCCCCTGTTAGAGGAGAGCCCGCAGAAGGCAGGCAGAGCTCCCGACAGCGGCGGCTGTCCCCACTTTCCCTCTGAAGGCACCAGGCTCTCACTCTGAATGGAGCCCAGCAGCTCAAAGCCGGACAGTGCAGACAATCGTGGTGCCTGCAGCTTTTCTGTGAGCTCCTGGGGCTGGCTGCAGAGCTCCTGAAGTCCACAGAAAGTCTCCAGAGGGGTCGTGGTGGGCTTTTTTCACATGCCTGTGAAGAGGAGAGCAGCCCAAGGTCCCCGAGCGGTCTTTGCTTTGGGAAGATGCGTTTCTGTGGCTGTTTTCCCTGCAGCAGGGCAGCCCCCGGAGCACACGGCGTGAAGTGCCTCTCCAGCACTCGGCTGCTGGCTCACGCCAAGGCTGCGCGATGGAGGGTTTGGGTTCATTTTTCAACTCAGGTAAAAAATAATAAAGGCAAAGGAGAGGGTGCAGGTTGTCGGTAGGTCGAGTCCGGGCAGGGAGGGCTTTGCCCGGCCGCAGCGGGCTGCCAGGAGCGTGTGCTGTCAGCAGCAGGGAGGACGCTGGGCTGTCGCTCTCTCTAAGGGTTCTTGCTCTCAAGTTTTGCTGCAAAAATCTGTGTTTCCCCTCCGTGCGATGTGTGATGTGTGTGTGCTCCCCTCCTCCCCTCCGCAAGCTAAGGCCGTGCTCTGTTCTTGCTGTCGGAGAGCGGCTCGCCGGGAGGGACGAGGGGCCCTTCCCTCTGTGCCGAGTGTGTTCTGTAGTTACCTGTGGCGTGTGTCAGGTGTTGCTTGTGCCAGAAAGACAAACGTAAATCTGCAGAAGGGAAATCTGCTGCTTCAGAAAAGTTCTGCGGAGCGTGGTGAAGCGATTCGCGGTTTCTGAGCAATCCAGCTCGTCTTCCTGCAGGGACACAGGGGCTGCGGGGAGCAGCAGGACCCTGGGGGGAGGAGGACGGCAGCGGGGGGTGAGAGCTCTGGGCAGCTTTCACTTCTCATAATCCCAACGACCAAATGCCTTCCAACAATCTCAGAAATTCTTTGAAGCAGTTCTCTGCATTCGGTCTCCAAAGAACGCTTGAAACAAAGGCGTCAGAGCTTCGACTCTGCCCGTTCCCGTGCCAGTCTGTCATCTTGCCACGAAGCAGAGCGAAAAGCTCGTGCCCTCCCTGCCAGGCTGCTCCTGCTCCCTGCAGGTCCTAGGACAGGTGACAGTCTGCCGGCATCACCTCCTCGAAGGGGACGGGAAGGGCTCTGTCCCCCCCGCTCCGAGGGACAAGGACCAGCAGGTCAGTTTAAACACAGCCGGGTCAAGCAGCATCCCTGACACTTTACCTTTCAAGCTTCTGTTTGTCTTTTCTTGGTTTTTAAACTGAAACAAACAAGAAATTCTGCACAATATTTGCTGTCTGTATTAACTGAGAGTGTCTTTGGGCCGCTCAATAGCAGTGTTTTTTGAATAACTTCTGGGGAAAAAGTATTTATTTATTGATTGTACATTCCTGTGCGTCCTGTACACTGAAGTGTGTGAGTGTGCGTTGTTATGCAAATGGAGATATATCTTTTCAGTGTCCTTTACAATTTATTGTAAATGTTTACCAGAAAATAGTGTCTATATATAATATATATATATATACAGTATAGAGAGAAAATATGTGAATTACATGGGTTATTTTTTGAGGGGGGGAGAGAAGAAATCTTTTGCTTCTAAGAAGGGCGTGGTTCCTATAGCACTTCTTCCACGATGTGCCAATCTGTCCCTGTCCCTGTGCGGCGAGAGTCGTGCTGGTGCCGCAGCCGGAAGCTCAGAGCAGAACCGCCATCCTGCCCTCAGCTTGGCTTGATTTCAGTTCTGGCTTTAAAACTGGAAAAAGAAGAAAAGAAGGAGGAAAAAAAGCAAAATTTTTTTAAAAAGTGTTGTTCCAGCTGTGGTGCTGAGCAGGGTCGGCAGGAGCAGCCGCTGTTCCAGCTGTGCAGGGTTTGTGCCTGCCCTGGGATGAGCTTGGGGAGGAACAGTTGCTGAGGAATTGGACAGTCCAGAGGATATGGCATGTCCTTTAAATTGAGACCAGGGTAATTCTCATTTGCAGCTGAGGATACCATTGGGATAGGAAGGGAGCACTGCACGACCTGTGCCGACAGCTCTGCCGCACACAGCGTGTCCCTCGCGCTGCTCCGCTCTGAGCTGTACAAAATCAGCAAAAACCGTCTGCTCCACAATGCTCCCGCGAGAACGCGAGGCTGAACTCGGAGGTCCAGCTTTGGTGTCCCCATGCAGGGCTGAGACAGCAGCAGTGGGGACGGGAGGGCAGCAAGAGGCTGGGACGGTCCCTGTGCTCTGCCTGGCCGCAGCCCCCGGTCCAGGGTTCGGAGCATCCGCAGCCGCAGCGGGCAGCAGCCGTCCAGCGGCCGGTTTGTGTGCTTGTGCAGACCCCGAGTGAAGCAACAGCAGGTGTCTGGGGCTCGAGATCCATTCGATGGTTAAAAGCCACTAACATTTCAGGGCAGGTTTTAGTTGTGCAGCTGTTGTAGGCTTTCTCCTGCCTGGCTCTGCCCCTCTGCTCGCCAGCCCTGGGGTTAACGCGTTGTTCTGGGTTTCCAACGGCGTAAACCCCGCGGCCCTGCGAGACGGCACAGATCTCCCGGCGTGCAGCCGGGGCTCGCCTGTTTACTGCCGAGGGAGAAGCCGTGGCGGGGGAATGCCTGCCCATATACAGTCATCTTGTCTGGCTCCTCGGGGAGAGGAATGTCTCGTCCCAGCAGCTCTGCGCAGCTGAGATCCACCCTGGGCAGTGGCACTGCGAGCCGGGGACTATCTTTAGCCGCTGTTGTTCGCTCTGGGGGACCAGGGGCTCGACTTGAGCTGCTGCATCCTTCCCTGGGCGCAGGGAGGTTTGCATCCCGCTTGCCCCCAGCCCACGTTCTCTGCTCCGCTTTGCTCCAGCGCTGAGCCTGGGTGCAGAACAGACTCCACGGGCTGGGCTGCTCCGCTCACGCTCCATCCACGGAGGTGCCGGGGTTTAGTGATTTATCTTTCGTTGGCGCTGCTCAGCTCGCAGGCAGTCCTGGTGTGTTTAAGGAGTGTTTGTGCCCTGGCCCCGTGCTCCCCCGAGGGAGTTCCCGATGGATTCTTTCTGCATTTGAGCTTTCTGCTCGTGCAGCCTGCCTTGGTACCCATCTCTGTTAGCATTCCCTGTGTAAACGCTTCAGAAGTTCTCTTTGTTCCTAAATGTGTGGGTTTTGTAGGAGTTGTTCTCTTGATGTGTTGGGTCAGGGAACTGCTTTGCTATTCTCATTTTTCATGAAGACTGAGGGTGATTTTTTTCATGGGAACTTCTTGCTGCCCACCCTGTTCTGCCCTCATCCATCCGCTGGCGTTTGGAACATCCCTGAACGTACCCAAATACACCTTCTATTGTGACTAAAGCCCGCAGTAGGAAGGCAGGTGGCAGCAACCACTGTCACTGCAAAGGAAAAGCCGGATCACAAGCAGTGGCTGTTGTCGATGCGGTGGCTTGGGATCACAGTTCTGCTGGGAACCATCCCTGGGCAGCCTGAGCCCGTCCCCAAACCCCACCTTGGAGACAGCAGCCTTGTGGCAGCTGGTGGCCAAGAGCAATTTATGGGATGAGAGTCTTCTTATTCTTTCTGCTTTATTTATTTGTTTACTTATTGTAATCTGGCTGGCCAGTCCTTTCCCCATCTGAGCAGTGGGCACACTGGGGGACACTGTGGCAAAGTCCTCTAAATAGGTACGGGACCAGTTTCAGGATTCTCATCACCTAGTTTGCTTTTAAAAATACCTTCTAATATCTTACATTGCCGCTCTCTGCTGTGGCATCGCTGGTCAGCTAGTTGTAGCCTCTGAGCTCGTCATCAGTGGGGCCAAAATGATTTTCATTTCATCAAAACAGCTGCCGAATGCTTTTCACTCCAGTTGGGAATGTTCAGGAGTACGGAGCAGTTCTGGGCACATTTTCTGCATTTTCCTATCGCGTGAGCACAAGTGAAAGAGCACAACTCCGAGGTGACGTGACGATTCTCTAGCAATAGCGAAGGGTTGTAACTCTCACCAGAACCCCTTTTCAGAAATTCTTCTGAAAGTTTTCAGATACCCTGAAGTAGATCAAATGCCATTTCCTGTTGCCTGTTATTTCGGGCACTCCAGTGATCCCCACTCAAGGTCATTGTCCTCGTTGCCTGCCCAAAGGAAGCACAGATCGCTGGTGGAGGCACCCGAAGTCGTTGTGGTCCCTAGTGACACCACATTTCTGTTTTATGGCCAAAGTTGGGGTGGTTTTGGTGCCAGTCCTGCATTTCTGCAGCTTGGAGCGTTTGGATGTGTTCTAAACTTTGTCTGAGTCCAGAATTTCCTGGAGGATGTAAGCTCTTGGAATAGCCATAGCGGTCTTTTAATACGTGTCTAATTTTAGATTAGTGATAAGCATATTTAACCTTAAATTCTCGTTTCCTTTTTTAAATGGATTTTGCACACGGAGGCCGAGCAGGGAGCCCAGAGACGGCACTGCCGGCGCCAGCCTCTGCTCCGTGGCTGGGGACGATGGCTCCCGAGCCGCTGGCACACGCGGGGTCTGTGGCCCCGCTGGCTCCGGGGGGTCTCTTCGATCTCTCGGTTCCTCTGCCCGTTGGGTGTGCTGCTGCCCTTGGCGGAGACCCCTCGGCACGCGGCAGGGACGGGTGTTCAGTGCCACTGCAGTGGGAGAAGGGTAGGAGGAAGGGCACTTTTCTGTAAGGGGTTAAAAAACACCATTTATCTTTTTTTTTTTTTTAATGAATCAGTGCTAAAATTGAAACTATGCACAAGATCCCAAAAGGTACATGGAGGTTTTACGGATGGGTGTGGCTTCATTGCTGGGAAAGATGGAGAATTGAAAATCCTCCCCCTGGGTACTGAGAGACTAAAAATTTCATTTTCATGACCAGGTCAGAAGACCTGCTGACATTCTCAGAGATTCAGTCTCTTCCTGGAGAGTGGCTCCCAGGAGCCAGGGAAGGAAAAAAGCTGCTTCTCACAAACAGAATTAACAAAAACTTCTGTTGACAATGCATCTCGGGTGTAACCTCAGACCCAGGACTGTCACTTCCCTGGGGCGAAGGTGTGTTGCGGAGAGCTTGGCGGGGCGAGCGGGTGATGCCGGGCTGTCCCCCTGCTGCGGCCGTTGGGGACAGGCCAGGTACCGTCCCCAGCCCTGCGGGACAGGGGGTCACCTCTCGACAGCAGGGTGATGAATGTATCTGATGTTCTGGCATTAGACTTTTGTGTTGCCCTACACTGAATTGCTGCTTTTCTATGTTGGATGCCATTTTGGTCTCTGGGAGTCGCTCTATCTGAGCTTACCGAGCACTACAGCTTTTAATATATTTGTAGAAGTGCTGCTGATGTTCTTTGATTCCACCCTGTGGTATAATATCTGTTTTATATTATTTTATCCATGCTTTTGTTTTTTATGTAAACTGTTCCTTATTGTTGTTCAGAAAGAAAAATTAAAGCTCTATTCTCTATGGTTAATGTATTTTCAAATCAATAAAATCCTGGTGGTTCTTTACGGCTCCGCAGTCCCTGGTACCCCAAGGAGGCAGCGCTGACGCCTTCAGAGCTGCTGCCAGGAGCCCTGAGGGTGTTCTGTGCTGCACCCCAGGTGCTGTCATCGCTGGGGGAACAGCGGGATGCTCAGGTGCCTTTATCCTCCTTTTGGGGACAGACGTGAAGGACCTGCACAGCCCAGGGGCAGAGCTGGGGGGTGAAACCCGGCCCTGGGGACTTGGGATCGGTTTTTCTGGGACCCTCCCCTGCACAGAGCTGCCCGAAGGCTTTTGCTGGTTGAGGATACGACTGAGATTTTCCAAGCCCGGTGAAGGCACAGGGATAAACACAGCAGATTTTCCTCCGAGCTGTGACCTGAAGTGGGATGGCAGTGGCTGCAGGAGCCAGTGGAAGCACAGCCCTTGGGGGATGCATCTTGGAAAAACACTTCCAGGGGAAAAAAAAAAAAGTGTTAAATGCAGAGTTTGAAAAACACATGGCATCGTCTGCTCAGTCATGCTCCTTGTCACCATGTCCGAGCAATCCCCCTGGAGGCATTGCTGCTTCCAGCACCTGAAAGCATCCACCCACCACCGCGGAGCGGGTGGAGAGGGGCAAGGGCCCGGCGTGGGGGCAGCTCCGGGACGTGGAGGGGGTTTTCCGTATCTGCCCGTGATCCTCACACCCGCAGAAGGGGTGTGCGGGAGGCCGGGGAGTGCTCTCTGCGATGGCGCATAAAATGACCTTGGACTTGAGCTCGTTCGCTTGCCTTCGTATCTCCTGGGTCTGTCTCCAGATCGTTAAGCTGGCAGCGACGTGACGGGCTGCGGTGCCTTGCTCGTGGCAGGTGAGCGGGTTACGGGGGTGACGAGTTCTTCATGAAAATGTGCGAGGAGGATGAGAGGGGAACAGGAGAATGAGCTGCTCCCACGTTGGGGCAGGCACTTGTCATCCCCGGGGACTCCAGAAGGTCTCTGGGTGTTGGTGGGGGCTTCCAGCGCTCCCTGGGGAGGGGACCGTGCGTGGGAGCGGGGAAGAAGCGAACCCTGACCCTGGGAGCGCTCGGTGCCACCTTTTATCGATGCTTGTGGGTTCCTGTGCTGGCACGGGGAGGGCAGAGCAGATCTGCATCAGCCCCAGCGTCGCGTTTTAAACAGCACCGACCAAGTTTAGTGCATTTCTAAAAATGGGAGAGAAGGGAAAGCAAGATTGGATGCTTGCTCTAGATTCCTGCCTCTACCTACTTGTGAGAAGAGGCTTAATTAAATAAAACCTGGTATTTAATTAATCCTTAATATGTTTGCTTCTTGGGGCATGTTTGCTCTAATGGCACAGCACCAGTTTTCAGTGCAGACTAATTGATTGCCAGGGAGCTCACAGTTAAGAACTTCAAAAGGCTGATGGAGACACTCCCCAAACACGCACAGTTTGCAAAATGTCAGGGTGGGATTCAACCAGCCCTTGCAAATGTGTTAATTACCTGGTACTAATTGGCAATCTAATCACTAGAGGCCAGGTCCCCAGTGTGCAAAAGCAGAAACGCTCTGAGTTCATGGTGCAGAGAGACTGGCAAAAATCCTGCTGCTTAGATGGAGGAAAGTAAATGATCCTAAAAGTGAATGTCATTAATTTTTAACTCGGGATACTTCCTCACAAAACCAGATATCCTGAGGTTGTGCTTTGAAGTGCGCTTACGCTGGTATAGCCACTGAAATTTCCATCGGAATTGCCACCTCCGTGCAGCACAGGAGAACAGCCCACAAAGCAGCTCCTGAACGGCAGGAACCTTCTGCCCCGTGCAGGGAGAAGATCTGTTCCCAGCGTTGTGTGCTGGGCTGCAAACGAGGGCCCTATGGAAGGTGCTTCCCCATCAGCTGGTGGCAGAGGGTGGCAGCTCCTCCAAGGGCAGGAGGGGTGGTGGCAGCCCCAGGATTTTTCCCCAGGATTGGTTTTGATCCTCTGCTGCCCGAGTCTGTGCCCTTGGGCTGCCCGTGCAAACGCAGCAACGGCGGCTGACAAACCAGTTTGACGTGGCCCGTACCCAGCACAGCCCGAGGCGGTGCCTGGGTCTGACCGGGGTGTCGGTAAGCCCGGCGGTGTGGTGGTGTGGCTTGTCCTAACACACTGTCCCTGCCACGTCACAGCACGAAGCACCCGCGCAGCACCTCGGCCGTGGCCGCGGCGGCCGGGCAGGACCAGCCATGTTTATAGCACGGCGTTAACATGCGTGAATGAACACATTAAATCTGAGCACAACGTGCGTCCTGTCCAAACATCGACCTCTGCTCAGGTCTGCTCTGTCCTGTTAGCACCTCTAGCTACCCCTGACTTGTCTAAGGTGTTCTGACACGTATTGCACAGATGCCCTTGTCCAGGGAAAATAAAGCCACTGCACAAAGGCGTGCCCACCACTGCCTGGAGCCGTTCCTGGGCTTGCAGAGCCCCGTTTCACACCAGTACAGCAGGGTTTGCACAGGCACCGCTGACTTACCCCGACGCCAGGGTGAGGGGCACCGGCACAAACCGTGCTGGCAGCCGCGGGTCACTGCCCTGCCCAGCAGCGCCAAGAGCCAGAGCTCTGGGTGGCGGGGACGGGCTTTGCCAGCCTGGGATTCGGGCTCTCCTTTTGCCGGATTTGTGAGCGGTGGCTGCGGTGGGGCGACAGTGCTGCGGTATTTCCAGTGAGCTGTGGATGTACCTCACAGCCATGAAAAACAAGCTCAGATACGGGAGACAAAAGAGAGGGATGTGTTAAGCCATTTCTTAAGCACAAGGAAGCAGAGCGCTTTTTCCTGGAGCATGTCTCGGAAAGTGAAAGCATTTCTGCACCACTCCTAGCAGCTTCATGGGAACGACATGTAAGGGTTCACGATATTTATCAGAAAGCTCTCAACTGTGATAACGCACAAACTGAGATAATCTGTGCTGGTCTAGGCAGAAGCGTATGTGCTGAGGACCTTGCCGGGGTTCAGCAAGGCTGCTGGGGAGCAAGATGCTGCCGTCACTGCGAGGGGGGCTCGGCGCACGGTCTCTGGTTTAGTGGCTCAGCTGGCCCTTGGGTGGACAAGGTTGTTGGAGCTTTTCTTAGTTCAGCAAGTGGAACAAAGATAGTCGCCTTTATCACTTTGACTAGCAACGTGTTGTTGTTGGCTGAGTTACAGGAACGCGAGCTGAAATCTGAGTCACTCCTCTGCTTGGGAAAACAAAAACAGACTCCCAGGAAATCTGCTTTCCTTTGTTCTCCCCACTGTCCCCCCACGTCCGACCATGTGCCGTGCGCTGATAGCACAGGGTGGGCCTCCGGCCCGGATGGGTGCCGCGTCCTCACCCAAACGAGCGGAGGCAGAACCGCCAGAGATTATAGAATTGGCAAAAACTCCACACCCACTGGTATTTCACTCTGATGCAATCAAACCTCCACTCCTGTGCGATCTAACAACTCCTTCCTACTGAAGAGCATGATACATACAAATTTGGTGCTCAATTATCCTTGTTTTTTTGTCAAGGGTTTCTGGCTACAGCTGCTTTGAGCAGCTGAGGTTTGACAACCTCTGCTTTGCTGAATTTCTGCAGACAGAAGTATTTTGTGGACATTGCAGGTCTAATCCTGCGAGGCACCACGCACCCTGCAGAGGAGTGATGCCCCTGCAAAGCTCAGCCCTCGCCAGGGTGCAAATGATGGTGCAAACCTTCCTGCAGGATTTAACGCCGGAGATATTCAGGGAGCTCCTGGCTGGTTTCTCCTGGGGCTTCATCTTGAACTTTCAGCGATAGTTTTGGCTTTCTCAGGAGGATTTTCTTCGTGGAGGGCTGCAAGACGGGACACTGAAATGCTTCACTGCTTAGAGCCAGAGCGTTTCAAACCCCCGCCAGCCTGAGAAGAGCAGATGCTTGTTCCCCAGGTCCAACGAAGAGTTTTTGCATACATCTCCAGCTCTTTGTAACAGGAGCAACTTGCTCAGCGGGAAGAGTCGGAGAGGATTGTTAGTGGCTGGAACAAAGGAGGGAATCTGGCTGTTGCGGCTGGTGAGGTCGGGCAGAGCCTGGCAGAGGTGACGCGGGAGCAGACGTTCGTCCCTGTGGGGACAGCAGCCCAGCTGCTGTTGGGAAGCAGCGATGGTGTCTGCCTGGGGTCCCCCCGCGGGGTGCTGGGGCCTGGCTGCAGGTTTGGGGAGTAACCCGGCAGTTTGGCAGTGGCTCCCTGTGTCGTATGCAATTAACCCATTTCTCCACTATAGGGCACTGACAGCCTGTGTGAGAGGAGCCAGATCACCGCAGCAGCCTCGCTGGTACCCCCAATTTATTCACTGTTTTATGCAATTCTTAGATTAATTCTGAAAAGGTCCCACCCTGGAAGTTAATTGTAAGGTAGAGAGGAGAAGCAGTGCATCACCCAGCTGAGAAGCAGAGATGCCGGTAAGCTGGGGCATCAGCCTGGCAGAGCCTTGTGCTGGTTTGATGGCAAAGAAAGTTTGTGTTTAAAAAATGGAAACTTCTCATCGATAAGGGCCCGTTCATTTTTTCCAAGCACAAGCACTCCCTCGCTGTATATTGTGTGCACATCATCACAGTGACAGTTCTGGTGAAATCATAAACCAGAGGTTCAAAGCTCAAATGTCCGCGTGAGATGGGTCTGGCAGTGTCTGTTTGCTGTCGCCATCCACACCGCAGGGTGGAATTACAGCTCTAATTTATATACATGCAGTGACAGAGCAGGACTCTGCATTTAACTCTGCCCCTAGATTGTGCTGAACTCTAGTCCAAGAGTTGCTGATAAACACAGCGGGAGAATGCTTCACGCGGGTTCTCAGGTGGGGAGAGAGCACAGGGGAAGAAACCCTTCCTGGAGCTGTGGGGTGGGCTGGTGGGGTTCTCCTGCCTGCTGCTGGAGCTGGGCTGTGAGGCTGAGTGTGATGGCTGGCGGGGTACCTGGCTCCCAGTGTGACGGCCAGTGGGGAGCCCAGCTCCCAGTATAACAGCTGGTGGGGTACCCAGCTCCCCGCAGCAGCGCTGTAGGTCCCACGGTTCCCCGTGCTGTGCTGGATCCACGCTATAGCTGTTCCCTTTCCCACACGGTTGGGATGTCCCCAGGGCACCAGGGGCTGGGTGAGGGTGAGGATACGGCCCCTCCAGCTTTGCACTGAGGCTCGTCGAGACCAGGCCTGCTCCGCGCCGCTGCCTCTGCCCCGCAGCTCTGCGATCCCGCAGGTGCAGCCGCTGCCGCTGGCCTGCCGGGGCTTGAAGCAGCGAGAGCTTTTGTGGCTACTTTGAAGCTCCCAGGTCTCATTTCCCCGGGCATTTGCAAAGGCACACGCTGAGGTTCTTCCTCAGACAGTGGGAAACAAGACGGCATCTTCTTGGGAATGCGTCTGCTTTTCTTGAAGCCGTCCATTTGAACGCAGCCTCCCCGAGGCTACGTAGCCTCCGGAGCCCGGCTTGGCCAGTTCTCTCGTCTCCGGCTGTGTTGCCACATGTAGGTGTTTTTGTGGAGGGTGCTGCCATTAGTGCGGCTCCTGAATAACTGATCAGACGTTTTAATTGTTTCACATTACTTGCTGAAAGCGCCGTGTGCTAGCGCAGGGGTTCCCAAGCCATGGATGGAACAAGAACCACTTCAAAGAGGTGCAAGAAGCAGTAGCTCCCTCTCTGCAGAGGCACTGAGCATGGATCGCCCTCGTCTGCGTGGGCAGGTACCAGTGGCCAGCATCAGCCCGAGCTGCGGGGTGGGTGCTGGGAGCTGACTGCTGCCAGGCTGCTGGGGAGGGGTGCTGGGGGGGATAGGTGGATGAGGGGATGGGTTATGCCTCGGTTTCTGGAAAAGAGAAAGGCAAATGAGTCACGGAATTGGGATCTCTTTGTGTTTGTGTGTGCGGTGAAGATAAAAGGATTGCTAAGGTGGGGAAAACACATATTATCCTGATTTGGGAGCAAGAGGGGGGGTCGTGGGAATGGGATCTTAATTTAAATGGGATGTGGGCGTACACAGCAAGGGTGGGGACAGGGGCGGTGAGGCACGCTCCTTTATTCCTGCAGCTGTTGCAGAGCTGGATGCTTTTGCTGCTGAAACTTTTCCGCTGGCCCCCATCCATGCACCTGCTCAGAGGCAGCTACTGTGCACCCCTGTGGGTGAGGCAGTGCCCGCTCCCTCCTGTGGCTCGGGAACGGGTCAATTTCCTCAGGACCCCCAGTGTCTGCAAAAGAGGAAAGATTTGAGTTGCCACCCCAGGGCTGGTTAGTGACGGGTTAGTAAGTTTCCCACTGAGGGAGGGGACGTGGGACCTGCTGCCTGACCTCTCAAGGTCCTGCTGAGAGCTGGGGTGAGGATGTGGAGCTGCTTTCTCCCTTGGGTGCTCCATTATCCCTCCCGGCCACGATACCCGCCATGAGCCGGGCCCTGCTTCGGGCACTGCTGCCTGCCATGAGTCAGAGCCCCGCCAGCCCGGCCTCGGCAGCCGACTTTGGACTCCTCCGGCACACGGAACCACACCTTCTGTAACGACAAAGGGCAGCAGCTGGTGCATGTGAATTACCACAATCCTGGCACAGCCTTGGAGGGGCCACCGAGGTCCCGGCGGGTGCCTTCAGTGACTCGGGTGCCATTGCTGGGGGGGAAGGCACCTGGATGAGGAGGAACGCTCCCCCTCTGAGGAGAAACATTCTCAATCTGAGGAGAAATGTTCTCAATCTGAGGAGAAATGTTCTCAACCTGAGGAGGAATGCTCCCCATCTGAGGAAAAACATTCCCCCTCAGAGGAGATGTTCTTCCCAGGCTCCTCCACCTCCCACGCCGCCAGTTGAGCGCCCTGCGAGGGCTGTGGCCGCCGCTCTGTCAGGGGCAGGGGGGAGGCTCTGCTGCGGTCCCTCTCTTCAGCCCGAAGCTGAACCACGGGGGCAGAGAAGGACCCAGAAGGGCCACCCCTGCCCCGGGAGCCTCTATCCCAGCACCTGCCCGGGAGGGTGAGAGGCCCGGGGATAGCTGCGGGAAGCTGGGCGAAGGGACAGGGGGTTGTGTTGTCCTTAGGGGAGGAGGAAGGGCTGCAGCGTGCCGGGGGGCGGCCTCCCTCACCCCTTCCCTCTCCCTCAGGAGACCGGGACAGAGTGCGACGATTGGGGACCACGGGCCAGGGCCGGGACGCGAACCCGTGTCCTTTCGGGTCCAGCGGAGGGGCAGGTGGAAGGGGCGGAGTCACCCCTGGAACGGCCACCGGGGGCTGGGCGAGCGAGACCCCGCCCCTCCCGCCGGAGCCGCGCGGTCATCATGGCAACAGCGGAGCTTCCCGCGGGGTCGGGCCGGGCTGCGCGCGCGCCGCCGCCGCCGGGCTCCTGGCGCCGGCACCAAGGGCCGGGCCCGCCCCGGGGCCCTCCCTATCCTTCCCCCTCCTTTCCACGGTATAGCCCCCTCGCCCCCCGGGGGCAGAGCGCGGAGGGGCGTCCCCCCCGCTCCGCCCCATCCCGCCCCGCCCCCGGGTGGGGGTGTCCGGCCGTGCCCGGCCGCCGATCACCACCTCAAGGCGGGCAAGGCCGCTTGGGCTCCGGCTTTCTTCAAACTTAGTTCACCGCAACTTCCCCGTTTGCGGCGGGAGGTTCGGCCTTGTCCCGTGCTTGGTGGTTTATTTTATTTTTTTTTTCCCCCCTCCTTGAGGAGAAACAAGCCGGTGTCCCGTCAGGGTAAGTACCGGCGGTGGGTTTTCTCGGGGAGGGGCCGCGGAACCGGGGAGGGGGGGGGGCAGGACAAAGGCGGCCCGGTTCCGTGAGGCACCGGGTGGGTCCGGTTCACTCACCC
>WKFP01014217.1:172408-203490 GCA_011057875.1 Pterocles orientalis | reverse complement strand
CAAGGCTTTCGATGGACAAAGCTGTCTCATCCATAATGAAAGCATTCTGCCCAGCAAAGCCATGATACACTTCAAGCAGGGTTGGAATTTTTGGCTGCCATAATGGTGTTTGATTTTTCATGAGAATACTCGGAGTTCTTCATTGAACAGAATGGGCACAGATGCCTTTCTAAAACGGGTGTTGGTGCTGGAGCGGCGCGGGTCAGCTGGCTCATTCCCTCTCTTAGGGACCTTACAAGAAGTGTCACTTTTGTTGTCAAATAGTGCTCTTACTGTATTGGCACCATTAAAAGTCAGATATCAGTATAATCTTAGAATGTTTTAAGTGACATGATGGTTGCAGACTTATATGAAGAAAGAGGTGCCTGCGATTGCTACGTGGTTGTGTGAGGCTGCAGGAGAGGTTTCCGCATGTCTGACCTGTTCTCACTAAACCTGACAGGGCAATGGATGTTTTCTTGACTTCTTCCTTAATATAGTTGAATCACAGTGCGCACGGGAAAGAGTCATCAATAGCTACAGATCAGCGTTTCAAGAAGGTCAGGGAAGCTGGTTTCTGCGTGGTGAGCATTATGCTAATTCGGTTGTTAAACATATTGGAATTGCGCTTCCTTTCGCTTCTGCAGCGCTTGCAGATTCCATCGGAGCCTTTGCGCTGTGCTTGGAGCACAGAGGGTTAGTTTTGGACAGGGAGAGGCTTTCTTGTACGCTGTGCTGTAGCCACATGCAAGAAACGCGTCTGCAGATATTGACATGAAGTGCTTAGTTAGTGTGCCTGTCCTGCTACTGCTTATGCGTGAAGATGAAATCTCCGGAGATGAGAGTGTGTGTCAAAGCAGATGTGTAACTCGGGTCCCCTTACTGGCACCTCTTACAATCAATGCTAAGCCTTTTCTCGCAAGCCTTCGGTTTTGAATACCAGGAATGTCTATTAGTATTGTTGCCTAACCAGCGTGTGTAGGATCTTTAGAGATTATGTGTGATGCATTAAAGCGTGTGTGATGTACGTGTAAGGTAATGAGCACACAGAGTGACATGTTTGTTGATGTTGGACTGCTGCACACAGTGTAAAAAGTAGGTAATTTTGAATCCAGTTTTCTAGATGTTGACTAAGCTTTTGCTTGGCTCTGTAAGGAGCAGGTTCATGTATTTTTCAAATTGTCTCTAAAAGTCTCAGCTCCATTGAGTTTCTTCTTTTTTTTTGTTTTTCTCCACATGCAACAGATTTATTTCCAGGTTGGTACATTTTCAAAATGCTGCCTTTATAGATGCTGAAAATAGTTACTTTGAGGTTAAACATCTTGCCATCTTTTCTGTTCAGCTTGGCTCCAGAAATGTTTGTGCTCTTTCATCTGTTCTGTCCTTTCTAGCAACACTGGGCAGCCCGAGTCCCTGGCATTGCTTTGAGTGTGGTGGCCACTGCCGGTGCTCGGTGGGCTATGTTGTGGAGCTCTCTGCTGGCTCTGAGACCAGGAGTAACCACTAGTGAATCAGGGAGAGTCGATACCTTGTCTTCAAAGAGTACCTAGAGGATATACTGTTGGCCAGATTTAATGGCTCTGCTCTCCATTACAGCTGGAGAGGAGGCTGCAGTGAAAAACTTGTTGAGGCATGAGTGTATATTTTAAACGGCATAATTAACAGAAGGTTGTTTGTAACTGTTTAACCAATATTGGCGTTAGACCAGTGTGCAAGACAGTGTTTATAATGAGCTGGACTGGCTTTTATTAGGTGTCAAGATGTGTAAGGTTTATCATTTTGCTGCAAAACGTCAGGTCGGGGCGCTGCCTGAACATTGGGCAGTTTTGGCCAGGTAGATCTCTTCTCCCATCCTTACAACTGTTTTTTGTTCGCCTTGGTTTTTATCGCTTTGTCTTTTGAACCAAGACTTCTGGGGAGGGGACCTAGGTTGATCGGTGCAATTCCTGGGCAGAGATTGTGTCCAGTAGCTCACGTGTATCTTTTGTCTGTGGTATGCTGGTTGGTTCATATGTTATGAAACAAAAGAAAAAAAAAATCTGCCGGTCTTCTTCACTGTGTGGGCACCTGGTCTTCTGTTGTCTCATCAAGTCTCTGAACTATACATTACTGGAAACTGAAATGTTATTTTGTGCTTACGCCACTTCGGAAGCATCTGCTGTCTCATGAAAGATGCTGGGATGTGTGGATCTTTGGTTCCACTTGCCAAGTTTGCTGCTGACTTGAGGAAGCCAAAGATACATTTGGCCTTAGCATTCATCTCCTTGGATTGGCATGGCTCCTGTTCTGTAAATGGTTTGATTCAGATGGGGTTCCTCCTGCAGAAATTTTGGATCTGGTGCCAGTTACCTGTTGTTTTTTGTTTTTTTTTTTTTTCATGACAGCATCGTGTCACTGTGTGAACTTGCAGATCTGCAAAAAAAGACCAGCAAGGGAGTCAGCTCAGCAGCTTCCCCAGTAGCCGCAGGACATACTGTGCCTCTTGAAGTTGGTCAGCGTGTCTCATGCCTTCCAGAGGCATCCAGTCACATTAACAGTGAAGCTGAACCCAGCATCAGTTAGTCGTGCTTTGCTGCGTGGCTTTCTGGGGGCGAGAATGGACAGAAGCGGGAGAACTCGGTGTCTTCTGGTTTTGTTTTGGATGAGAATTCAGTCAAAGGAACCTTCTTGGTAATACCTTTGGAAAGATGTTGTTTCTAATCACTGTGAGACCATTCTCGGGTTACTAACATGCTATTAAAATCCTTTCTCTGGATCTGCCCTGAGAAATCTGGATCAGGCGCTGGGACGGCTGTAACCCTGGTGTGAGCGTGGTTAGTGGGTGTGATGGGAGGGAAGCTGCTCGCTCTGGGTGCTTGCAGGCGAGGGAGTGCTCACGCCTAGGTTCTCGGGTCTGGATGAACTGCTGAGAACATAACATACCTGTCATCTTTCACTCCTGCTAATTTTTGTGAGCTCTGAAGTATGCCTGTGTCAGCTATTCGTTATTATCCTGCCTTAAAATATAGGTGATCTCTGCACTGTTCCTGTGTTCTTTGGCAGTGCCTGCATTTTTTGAGTGTTTTTTCTCTTTCGTCTTCATTTTGATGTGTTAGAGTGGATCTGTGGCTTCTGTGCTTGAAACTTGCCAGAAAGTTTAGAAAAACCACTGATCCCTTGTGGTTAGAAATGCACTTGTCCGCGAGAGCTTGTGGATGTCACTGCAGCGGCCACCGAGGCTGTCCTTGGGCTCCCCGCCGTGCCCCTGCCAGCCCGCTGTGCCGGGCCCGGGGCTGTGTTCCCAGCCGGGCACTCCTGGGTTCTCCGTGCCTCCAAGGTTTGGATTTCTGTGCTGTTTTGTTAGCACTTCAGCTATTTTTTTTCCTTCTGCCCCTCTCAGTAAGAATGTTAACATTTTAAGTGTCTGAACTGTTGCCTTTTGATTAATAGGCATTTTTTCCATTTCTGTGCTTTCTCAAGCGTATAAGGAGATGGAGGGGACTGTTTTGTAGTCATAAAGCTTCTAGATAGTGTGTTGACCAGTAATTCATTACTGGCCTTGATTTAGCTGAATAACATCGTGGTTCTGACAAATAAAGTAGTAAGCGATGGCTTATGTGCAGGCTTGGCGCTGTCGGACGGCTTGGCTCAAGGGTGCTTTTGTTCACCAACAGCAGAAATGTGGTGTCACTGCTTTGGCTCCTCGGAGTCACGCAGAACTCTCTGATGCTGTGTTCAGTTCGTATCGCTGTTGGAGGAGGAGGAAACTCCTTTGTGGATTGCTGATAACAATAACCTGCTAGCAGGTAACAGGGAGACGTATGTACAACTGAGCAAATCCAGCCAGTCTTTCTGAAATGGGTAATTGCACTGGTGGGGGGAAAAGCTCAGACTGTTTCCTGCATATGTGAAAAGCTGGATGTGACTACTGAAGGAAGAACGGGAGCCTTATCATCAAGGTAGCAGCAATAGCTCCTCTGGCACATAAAACATTCTTGACGTGACAGCTTTTTTTATGGGTATGCAGCTTGGGGCAGATTATTGATGCCTGGCGGGAGGCAGCACCCTGCTGCAGTAACATATCCTCCCCAAATTGATGCTGTGCTGAGTGTACAAGGAAGAGATCAAAGAGCTGTCTGAAAATGGTTAACAACCTGAGAGGCAAAAATATTAATTTCAAAGTATGCAATTGTTTCGTAGAGCAGAAGATGACATAAGGCATTTTGGCCCAGAGAATGATAAATGCTACCAAGTATTTTGCTTTTATAACAATATTTTATTTGACTCAAAATAGATCCACCCATCTCTTGCTAGTCTAGCAATGTTTTCAATATTTATGGGATGTGAATGGAAATTCTAAATCTGGTGGTCGTGTCCATTTGATTTTGGATGAGTTTTAAGGGCTCCATTTTTATACCGAGGGGCATAACTAGGATAAAATTAATGCAGTTTAAGAATGTTAATAATTGGCTTGTTCAAAATTGGGTCATCTTTTATGTAAAGCATTTGAATTGCTGCTATAGGAGCAAGAGCTTGGGCAAAGGAGGATTTTTATCAGATAACCTACTTTGCATCATACGCAGTGCTGGGTAAAAGAACGAAGGGACCGGTCTTTTCTGTGCTGAGTGGTTTTGGAGTACCAGAACTGGTGCTGGAGTTGGATTTTCAACCTGGTCAGGCCGTTGCTGAGTGCCCTGGAATATTTCCCCCCGAGTCGGTGCCAATGACATGTAAACCGAAATCCAGTTTCAGTCCTACTGTTCCCTCCGTTTTGCCTTAAATATTTTTGGGCTGTGGGGACTGTACATAAAAAAAGGGTCAGTCATAAAAACTCCTCTGTATTCACACATCCGAGAGAGACGTGTCAGGATCTGCTTCTGTTGGCACACAAAAGGAAGCTTGTGAGTGGCGCTGGGGTTTGTCTTGGCAGTGCCATCAGCCCGGTGCCTGCAGACCCCGGGGCTTGGGACGGAGGTGCTTCTCCTTTCTAGGCAATTCAGTGCCACCGTCGTTATTGTCAGCTGTTAGGAATGTTGTTTGTCAAAATTTGCTAAGTGGTGCCTACAGCTTTTTTTAATGTTTGTACCCAGCACGCTCAGCTGCATCCTGTGGTAATTTTGGGCTGAGTCCTGGAGAATCGACGCTTGGTGCAAGGCGTTGTTCTAGTGTCAGCACTCGGTGTCCCTGCTGGCAGTGCCTTTGGAAGCTGCTCTGGGGGCCACCTGCCTTGGCATGCGGTGGGGGCAAGTGGGATCGAGTTGTGTCGTTTGCCAGTGCTAACTCTGGCAGTCTGTTGTCGTGGCGTGTGTCTTTTCCAACGGGAACATTGAGAGATCATCATTGCCCACTTCAGAGAGGTACTGCCACGGTGCAGCTTTGTGGCAAGCTTGGTCTTTGAGACAAAGGCTGCTACAGCTTAGAGGAGCAGGCTTAGAAATCTGTTCATTTGTTCATGGAACAGAATAATCTGTTCCTGGGAATCGTCTGGTCCAACCCCTTGTTCAGAGCAGGGCCGGTTCAGAGTGGCTTTCTCCCATTATGCTGCAGTTCATGTCTAGAGTAGTGCTTGGGACAAGTATTTTGGGCTTGAGTATAGTTGCTTGTTGACCAAGCTAGACTGCATGCTTCTGTTATGACTAACGCAAATATTTGAAAGGTAGAATGGTGGACTGAATGGAGAAATTGCTGCTAGACAATATTGACTGTATTGAAAGAAAACGGCTCATTAGCAGCAAGATCCAAAGCAGTTGAACACAGAGCGTTTTAGTGTATGATTTTTTTAAGAAAGCAAGTGGAGAGTCAGCCAGTGAAGACATCAAAGGGTATAGCTGTAAGAGCTGAAGCAGAACAGAAACGTGCATGACAAGAATATGCAACAACAAATTTCTTTTTAGCTACTTGAAAGCTTAGAAGCAGCACAATCGACTACTTTCTGACAGTCTGACACAAAAGCACCTGGCACACATAAAGGCAAGCAGGAAAGGTCGTCTTGCATCCCACCGCTTCTGGTATAGCGACCCTCAGAAGCTGCCCAGCTCCACAAGGTGTTTCACTGCAGGGCTTTGCTGAGGGGTGTTTGCATTTGCTCCATGATTTAATTAGTTTTAATGTCAGTGTCTGTAGAGTTTTCCCCAGTGTTTTGGGAGGAGGCTGTCCCTATGATATCTGTGCTGTTCACAAAGCATTTGCAGCAGCTGGCAGCTTTGAAGGCAGCGAGCGCGGTGAGCGAAATGGAAAAGCAGTGGTGATATCCGTGTCCTGTCAGCTCGGAGATCAGAGACAGTTGTCCTTTGTCTTCCCTTGTGCCAGGAGGATGAGAAGCACGCACAACTACAGTAAATATTTCCAGGTGTGGGTGGTCTCGGAGTTCCTTTTACTGTGGACACATGGTACTGAACGTGGTATTCTGCAGAGGAGTATCGGGTGGAAGAATGCCAAGGGGTTTTTTTGTCTTGTATTTCTATCTGTGCTGCAGACAACTGGCTCATCCATCCCTTTCTCCTTCAGCCGTGTCCATGGCGTGCCTGCCAAACGGGAGCCTCACCCTCAGAGCTGGAGCCTCGACAGAAAATGCAGCCCTGCCTCGCCTCTGTGGGCTTCTGCTGGGAAGGGATGGTCAGAAATGCCTCTGCTTGAGGTCAGGGGGTTCAGTAGCTGCGTGATGTATTTCTGGAACAATAATGAACCAAATTTCACCTCTTCTAAAGCAGGGTCATGCAGACAATACACTCAAAGGAGGTATAAATAAATTAGTATGTATTAATTTACTCATATTCATGATGTGCAGAGTAAGGGTATGAAAAGTCATAGCCGGGGATTTAACCCTATTCCTTTAGAATCTGTGCAAAAAAAAGGTTATTCTGAACAAAATTTATTTTAAATACAGTTAAGTGTGAAGATGAACTTCATGCAACAAGGAGACCGTGTTGTTCCTACAAATTCTTATAAAACTTCCTCCTGATTCTGGCAGGGTTTGGGGAGAAATGTGCCAGGTTGCAAATCAAAGTGTCCACCCTCCGCTGTGTGGGGTGTAACCCTGCTGGCCTTGGGAGCTGCAGGCACAGCAGCGTTCTACCTGAGAAACCAAACGTCTTCTGTAAGAGCCTTGGCTTGACTTCTTTTGCTTTTTCCAGTTCCATAGTCATTTTTTCTTGCTTGTAGCCAAACCTGGTCGTTAATATTTCATCTGGTATGCAAGGCAGTCACTTCTGGAATGGGTTTTTTTCACGCTAAACTGCATATAATGGAGGGAGGTTATTTGCCGGCCTTGTTTGTGGGTGAAATACATTTATGAGGATGAAACCTACAAGAATATTAACAGGAGTGAAGCTGACCACAAAAACAAATGGATGATGACACAGGTGAACAGAACAGCGCTTCTGAGGCCCGCTGGGAATACCGACCTCCTGCACAAACACGCTTTTAGCCTGACTTCAGCCTTATCCACTAATTCGTGTTGTTCCTGCTGAACGTCATCCTCCGTTGGCAGAAATCGAGATTTTGCTTCTGTTCTCTATTGCAACAGCCGAAAGAATTGGTCTGTCTGCAAATACCCACCCACTGGTGAGCCAGGTGGAACCTCTCCTGCAGAATGCTAGCTGGAAATAAAAGGTGACTCACTCCGGAGGGTGAGGATGCACAGCATCTGGTACCAAAAAATGGTGATTCACCAACATTTCAAAGCGTTAGGGTTTGTTCTGGCCAGGTCTTGTGAGACTCTCGAAACAAATTAGACCCTCTGTGAAACTTGGAAGGGAAGAGAGTTTCCTCTGAAACTGTCAATGAGAGGTTGTGGAGGATGAAATTACGGCAGAATGAGATGTAATGAGGTAGTTGTACAGGTCAGAGGAAATGCCGGACGTGCTCTTTCAGGCTGTGTGCTCTTGATGAAAACTCTGTAGGACCGACAGCTGCGGAAGCTGAAAATGACGTATGATTTTTTTCAGAAGGCATTTCCTCCAGATCAATCTTTGCCCTTGAATTTGTGAGACAGATTCCCCTGCCCCGCAGCTGTCCGTGCGTTCTGTCTCGCTTATGGACAGTTGTATTTTGCTGTTGAATCCTATTTTAGCGTAAATTAATGTGTTTTCCTGAATACTTGTCTCTGTTGATTCTCCTGCTACATCAAGAATGTTGTCTTAGGTTTATGCTGTCCATTACATGGACTTGCCAGTGTATCTGACATCGAATTTTTGGTTTGCTGTAGGTGTTACTTCCTCTGTGGGGCCAGTTTGAATTCCTGAAGCTACTTGCTTGTGCTTTATAATGTGTTACCCTTTTAATGGTATGATATTAAATGTAAGGTGTAAAGTTTTCACTCTAGTACTGAGATGGCAGCACATCATCAAAAGGGTTGTTGGGAATATTTCTGCTCTTTAGTGCATGTCTAGATCTCAGTGAAGCTCTGAGAAGTGATGATAGTTACACAATTGTACTGGCAATTGCAATTAGAGGTTTACAAGTGCTTGTAAATGCTGCTATTTATAGGATGGGCACTTTATTTAACGAAATGCTAATCTTTCTGTGCAGTGGGAGAAAATGTCAGTGTGGAGTATTTCACCCCTGTGATGGGACTGGACTGTAATAGCCAAAAGAACAGTCTTTGTCCTTCTTTTAAGAAAAAAGTGGAGGCTTTGAATAGGCTTGCACATGGGGAATGGAGAAAGAATATTATAAATTTTGCAATGCTTTGGAATGTTACTGTTGAAGATCTGAGGCTTTGCAGGTTGTAAGGTATCTGTCTTGAGAACTGAAAACCCCATATTCCAAATCTCACAACCTGTTCATTTTGGTTATTGAGAAGCAGAACAAGTGCCTTGTTCTACTGAACTTCTCACAGTGAATCTGGGAAAATATAATTTAAATGCATTACTTTGTGTCCAGGGATATTTTTAAAACTTAGAGCCTGTATGACGGTATTTTTGTTAATCTTTAAGAGACCCTGCATGTCCTCTTAAATACCACTGGTGGATCCCATTTCAGTGAATGACGGTGCTAATAACGTGAATCAGGCTTAAACCCAAGAATAGAAAAAGCCTTTTTTTACTGAATTGGTTGCACGATCTACTTAGTTATAAAAGTTTCAGAGAAGTTTGGTTTGCTGTTTATTTTTCTCGGTGTTATTTTGAATGTGCTGTAGCAAGACTTGTTCTTGACAGCGTTCACACACATAGTTAAGGTATTCTTTTCTTCGTGCATGCACAGTAAGCGATTGGATTAACTCAGAATTAAGAGAGCAGATCCCATCAGCAACTCTAAGTGTCGCAGGAGGCAGCAGAAGGACGATTGCTCAGGATAACTGACGTGAATCGCTGTAGACCGCTGCCAATAAACGGTCAGTGAGGAGAGGAAGGGGAAAAACAGAAAAATAAAGCACTTTTTTTTTTTTTAGACCGAAACATTTAAGACAGTGGGGAAGCCTCTTGAAGAAGGAATGAAATAAATCTTGTGTTGCTCCGCGTCTGTGCACCGTCCGTGGCGGTTGCGTGTGTTAGCAGCAGGTCCTGTGGCTCGCAGGACAGCTGGGCGGACGGCGTTGGCCAGGCTGGGTTTGCAGGAGCTGCTGATGTGTGGAGTTGTACAAATCTCTTGCTGTATTTACACACTAAGGGAGCAGATTTTTATACTGATAGCAGATTTCTGTAAAGTTGTATCCAAAGAAGGAAAACCTTGTGTTTATTTGGTGGTTTTCTACTGGAGTATTCGTGGTAAAAACAGACACAGATATTCCCTGGTGGAGCCGTGCTTTCTGGCAAAACGGTTGTTTTCAATTGTATGAACTGGATTTTGGGTTTGTGGGTTGGTTTTGTTTGTTTGTTTGTTTGTTTGTTTGCTTATAGCATGGAGATTTTCTCTGCAGAATTTTTATGCTTTCCATCCTTACAAAAGACAGATGGACTTGTTTATCTGCTGTGAGGTTCAGGGACAGATTATAGATGATTTTGCTTTGTGTCATTTTAAAACATTCTTATTTATGAGCAAGGAAGTTGGCAATAATCATGTGATTCATTGTGAAAAAATTATCTGCAGGCTGCTGCTCCTGTTGTCCTAATAGGCTTAAAGGAATTACCATCGATGTAAATAATAGTTCTGTGTGCCGCTGGTGGGCAAGGCAGGGCAGGCAGACGCCAAATGGAAAGGGTGTGTTTTGGGTAAAGCCTTTCCCGTATGATTTTTGAAAAAATAACACTGAAGTGAATAATCTGTTTTGATTTCTAATGAGCAATGTTAGTAATCTTTGTAAAGATAGATTATTTAATTAAAAATCCAAACACCTCAAGACATTAAGAATGTCTGATTCCCCTTTGAGCCCGGAGCGGCGTTTGCGTGCGCATCTCTGGGTACCACCACCCTGCAGCGGCTCAGCCTGGCGCGGGGAAATCCCAGCGGCGGGGGGGATTTACAGCTGCAATGGTAACGGTTACAGCGCTAACGCTATCTATTAATAGCATCTGAAATTCTCGTGCCATTTAGTTTGCAGTTCATTTTCTTAAAAATTGCCCAAAATTTGGTACATTGCCAACTTGGCTGGATAATATCTTATTAGAGAGAAGCACATTTACCTAAGCCAAGGTGCGTATTTCAAAACCGAGACATTATGTCTAGTGTCTGTTACGTGTGGCATTGATAACCTGATTCCTCTTTATCAAATGTGCAGCTTTTTGAAGTTCCAGGGGCTTTATAATTTCCAAAATTGGGTGGTATTTTTTTTCCCAAAATATATATATATATATATTTTTTTTTTTAATGCATCTCTGGTTGGGCCACACGATCTGCTGTAGGGTATCTGAGTAACAAGAAGTTAAAACCTGAAAGCTGACTTTATAGGATCCTGCTTTTCTACAAGATCTAGCAAAGCTGCAGTGTAGCATAACAACACTGAGGAGCAAGTATCATCAGAACGGGTAAATTGTGGTTTAGGAATGTTGGCTGGAGAAGTGAGCTGAGCGCTGGTAGCGAGGATTACGTCCCGCATTGTATGCTCACCGCCTTGCGTTCCGTTGAGGATCAAGTTTTATTCCATTTAAGAAGCTCTGCGCCCCCTTCTTCTTTTCCAAAGGAAAAGAGCTGCAGAATGATAGGAGCAAAGATACTGGCAAATACCGCAATACAGATGCTGTTTTTACAGTTTAATTTTTTGCTTTGCAGTATTTCCTTTTGGCGTTGCCCTTATTTCAGCGAGCGTTACTGTTCTGCTCTTAGGGTGTAACTGCTCTTCATGAGCCCTTTGCATCCTTGGAATGTGAGAGCATTTTAATCGGATTTTGGTGGTGTTTCTTAGAATAAGGAGTGGGAGAGGGAGGAAGATTTCATTAAGATCTGTGAGATTATGGAAGGGACAGATTGATTCTGATAAGCTGATTGGGTTAGTGACTATTTTGGAAAGGAGAGGTCGTGGACTCGAAGGGGACTAGCACAGCGTGTAAGTGCTTGAGACAGAATTTCAAGTGGATTGAAAGATGAAAGGGAACGGGCAAGGTGAAGAGAGTTCATTAGCCTGCCTGAGAGCGGAAGGCGTAAATGCAAGGGACAAAAATAAATCTCTGCAATTTCTGGTGCCAATGTGGTGTTACTCTATTCAAGGGACACTGAAGGTGAAATAACCATTTTTCCAGGCTGCAGACTCAGGAAGGCAATACTCTCTTTGTGGTTTGGCGTGGATTTTTTTTTTTTTTTTCTCTTTTTAAACATTCCCAGGCAGGGAGATCCATATTGCACAGAATCTACAACTAGGCATATTGGTAGGGTAAACGCACACCAAAATAGGTCAGGCAAGAGGAGCCCAAAGGCTGCCCAAAATTGAGCCCCTGAGTGAAAGAATATGAAATGCAGTATGAATTTCCTAAAAATTAAGAGTATGACAGCTTTTAAAGGAAAAAAAAAAAGTATCCAATTTTACATAGCCACCTGCATCTGCTATGAAGTTTAAATATACTTTTTATTAGAAAAAGTTCAGGTTAGTTCTTGTCGCTGCAGTAAGAACATAATTAAAGCCAAAGTGAATCTCCTGCCTTTGTTTGTGAGATATCGGGAAAACTGCTTTGTCATGGTGAAAGTCATATTTTGGTTGAAAATCAGCCGTTTGAAGGTTAGCTTCTCAGGTAGCACTTCACTACTGTTGTCACAGAAAAGAGATTTAAAATAGAAAGTAAATGACAGTACTAGAGATTACAGTCATACAGAGCTTTGTGTTTAACCTGTGAGTGACAGCACTTGAATTTGCAAACAGTGCTCCTTGAAATGTGGTTTTAACTGTTCCCATTTGGTCTATTGTGTCAACCAAATTATTCACCCTTCACAGTTACACTTTTCAGGCTTTAGGGGATAATTTCTAGTTTATTCTTTAATACCTGTCTGAAAATTAAACATTCTTTTGCTTTGTACAGTTAAATCTGGTGGTTTTACATTTCAAAATGGGAGCCAGGTTTTTTTTTTCTTCCTTAAAATGCTCGGGGTTTTTGCCTCCTGTGGTATTACCTGTGTAGATCTGTGCCACACCAAAATCTGAATGCTCTCTGTTTATTTGCAGGACAGGTCTGATCAATGTTGCTGGAGTGACCGAGATCTTGCTCTCACTATGAGAAGTGAATCAGCTTGTGCAGACTGGTTGCAGCAGAGAATGCAGATTATGGTAAGTGGTAGCACAGCTATTGGAGATTTCTGGAATATATTTATTTCTGTTGTTTAACTGTAGGGCTTGGCTAATAGATAACAAATCCCTTTCAGTCACACCAATCTCCCTATTTTTGTCAGTTTGAAAGTACATACTCAATGCATGGGGCCAGCTATGATATTGTAACAAGGAGTTGGTGTTTGGATGTCAGTGGTGGGATGTCTGCTTCAAAAGAGAAGTTCATTGCTTTATCTGTGAGCATCCTAACCCTTGAAACTTAGGTGACTAGTGGGAACTCAGCTGTGCAGATGCTCTTGTAGGGTTTGTGATGTCTTCTTTGGTTGTTAGGCCTAATCAATGAATGATGGTGTTTCTTGCTGTTTTTTTAGAGGAAAAACTCTGTAAACAGCATATCTGAAAGGCACCTTAATCTGACTTTAGCTACCTTATGAATGTAAATTAGAATGATGGTATTTGATGTTCATGCTGACTCTGCATCAATACTGGCATTTTCTTTCTTTTTTTTTTGCAGGTTCTTTTTCCTTGTTGGATTTTTTCCATTCTTCTGAATGTGTAATTACGACTATGGCAACAAGAGTAGAAATAAATTCTACTTTGGCGTCTTTGACGACAGTACCTGACTTAAATGAAATCAGAAATGAGGATAAATCACAGCGTGTGTATGTAAGTGTGCTTTCAGATGCGAGTAACAAGACAAAGGAGGCTTCAGCATCACTAACTCTTGAAGAGAAGAACAAGTTTGGGAGTACGTTGAGATCTGCAACAATGCCGTCGCTAGGATCAAGGCCAAGACTTTTCCCAAAGCCTTTTTCTAAAGAGAAATCTTCAGATACTTTTGCAAATGTAAAACCACCTGTTCCAGCTTTCAGATCGAGTAGTCTTATTAGAAAGGCCACGGAAGAAACGTCATCTGTTAAGGGATTAAGTGGGAATGTTCCTCCGTTAGTAGATCAGAAGGTAATTGAAAATGAAAATAAGGCTGGCAGGGAAGTAGTCACAAACATGACTTTCTACACCGGTCCCAGTGCAAATACTGTTATTCTTTTTGAGAGAGCAAGCACAGAGGCATCAAAGGGAAGCCTGGCCCAGGAAAAAAGGGCTGCTGATGACCACAGAGTGTTTAGTACTATGCAAACGAAAGAGCTTCAGTGCAGTGCAAAGCTGGAGAAACCATCTCAGCCAGCTGAGACCTCCAGGAGTACTGAAGGGTCTCTTCACAGGCAGATATCGCTTTCTTCCAGTCTTAGACCAGTCTCTTGGAACTCCCTCAAAACTGGTGAAAAAAAAGATGCTTGTGGAGGTCATCCAGGAGAGAAGAGCAACGATGATGCGAATAATATCAACAATAAAGCTGATTTCTCTCCTGATGTGCAGCAGCGGCCAAAGCATAGACCAGTATCTGCAGTTTTTCTGGAATCATTGCGAGATCAAAGGCATTGCACTGTGGAAGCTTCCGAGGAAAAATCTCCTACAGAGAAATCCTGGGTTAGAAAACCAAGGCCTTTGTCCATGGACCTGACAGCTAAGTTTGAACAGAAAGATCTTTCTTCTGGCAGGAAGACTTGTTCGTCTCATGAAAGCAAGGAGAACGTACCTGTCACTTCTCTGACTGATGTGGGCTGTCATGATCAGTCTGAAATGGGGCCAAAAACTGAAGAAACGGAATTTAGTAAAGGCAGTTCTTCTGAAACAAACCTGAAGTGCAGTAGTAAGGACATTGGCATCCTAAATAATGGAAAATACATGTGGGAAACGAAGCTTAAAACTAAAAGTGAACAAATTGAGACAAAACCAGAAATAATGGCTAACTTGCAAAGTTCTGAAAGAAGCCGTGAAACCTCCAGTGAAAGCAGAACGGATAAGGAGGGGAGAAGGCCGGATCAAAAGGAAACATTTATGTTTCTAGGCTGTGAAAGCCCTGCAGCTTCCTCAGAAAAAGAGAACAATATCCTAAGAGGTAGTGTTAAAAAACACATTAGTTTGTTTACTTCAGAAAACCCCAGTACCTCAGTGGATACAGAACTCCAGTCAGCTGCTGAGAGGGAGAACAAGTGTGTGAACATCCAGCAGAGGATCAGAGACCTGACCACAGAAAATACTGACGTTAAGCCGGGAAGTGTGCGCAGGTCACTTCAGTCACGACCACTTTCTGCGGACTTAACAAAGATGTAGGTTGCAGAGAAGTTCTATTTCATCCTCTTAACTTCATCATATTCAGGAAAACTTGCTCTTTCAGTACAGTAAAATAACTGCGTGTTTTGGTTCCACTAGATGTAATTATTTTTATACTATTATTCTTCAGCCTCTTTCCCACCTTTTCCTACCCCAAAAAAAGAAAATTTAGTGAAATAGACACTGACAACAGCTGCAAAAAAAAAATAATGCTGTCAATATCGTGGCCTTTGCATGTTAGTGTAGCTGTGTGTCTGTTATTAAAATGTCACGCACTTTGAAATCTTGAGGTGAGCAGGCTGCAAGCTTATATATTTGTCAGGAAGCACAAGAACAGTCACCATGTCTTTGACAGCGGTATAGAGTATCGGGTTTTCAGCCAGACAGGAATCTTATTTTGCTGTCATGTTAAAGCCTGAAGATCTGCGCCTGTTCTGCCCAAGCTGTGGCAGCGAGCAGCTATTATGTGATTTGCTGATTTTTATGTACCAAGACAATCTGAAGTGCTGTGCAGTCAGCTGCGTAACCAGTGTTTCTAAGGAAACAACAATCCTTTGGTCTAGATACAATTAAACCACCAAATACAGTTACAGCATGAAATAGTGATGGTTTGCCTTTAGGAAATGTAATTTGTTGGATATTTTTTATCAGTCTGCTTTGGTAGGACACTGGACTAAAAGAAGTAACAGAAGTCTTTTGTCTTAGGTTTTCGAGTCCGACGTCAACCAGTGAAGCAAAGCCTGAGAAAGCTGCTGAAACTAGAAACGATTCTGACAATGAAATCCCGGAAAATCAAAAAGTAAGCAAATGGCATCAGCTGGTGCGGTCTCCAGTGAGGTTTGCCTGTAGAGCGCAGAGAGCACTGTCCTGTGTGTCTTTAGCAATCAGTGACGATAACGTGGGTATTGAGGGGATTAAGAACGACATAATCCTGATAGGGTTACTTGTGTGAGCCTTCGTTAGGACACAGTGATGAAGGATGGGAGTACCACGTCTGTACCCCACCTGGAGTACTGTGTTCAGATGTGGGGCCCCCAACATAAAAAAGACATGGACCTGTTGGAGAGAGTCCAGAGGAGAGCCACAAAATTAATCAGAGGGCTGGAGAACCTCCCCTATGAGGACAGGCTGAAAGAGTTGGGGTTGTTCAGCCTGGAGAAGAGAAGGCTCCGAGGGGACTTGATAGCAGCTTTCCAGTACCTGAAGGGGGCTACAGGAGAGATGGGGAGGCACTCTTTACCAGGGAGTGTAGTGAGGGGACAAGGGGTAATGGGTATAAGCTAAAAGAGGGTAAATTTAGGTTAGACATTAGGAAGAAATTTTTCACTATGAGGGTGGTAAGACACTGGAACAGGTTGCCCAGGGAAGTTGTGGATGCCCCATCCCTGGAAGTGTTCCAGGCCAGGCTGGATGAGGCTTTGGGCAACCTGGTCTAGTGGAGGTGTCCCTGCCCATGGCAGGGGGGTTGGAGCTTGATGATCTTTAAGGTCCCTTCCAACCCAAACCACTCTATGATTCTAAGTTAGATATGCATGCTGTTAAATACATGGGGCGGTACAGAGTGGGAAATATTTAATATACTGTTCTAATGGCACTGCTAACGGAACTCCATCGTGCATCAGCTACGGCTGTCGTGGTTTGTGCGGTGATTACCCTTTATTTTCTCTGAGCGTGGCGTTAGTGTGGTGCATTTCTACATTATCGGATACACGCTGCACCTTTCGTGTCAGTCTCCTAAAGAACGTTGGCTTAGGAGTTTTGACAGTGAAGTATTACACGGAAAGTTCTCATCTGCTGTGAAAGTTGTTGGGCTGTCTTGGTTTCTAAGCAACATTTGGGTGTCGCAAAACATTAATTTCTCTGCTGACACTTAGTATTGGAGATTTAAGGTAGTTTTAAGGGTATTTCTTGTGAGTTCTTGTGGCTGTGCCTTTTTTTTCCTGACGAGGTTTAAAATAGGAATGTATGGAAAAGGAAACTAGCAGCTAGATACAGTTTCTGTAGTTTAATATAATTTTAAAGAAGATCAATTTGTTTTAAAAATAAAATCTTCCATTAATGGAAGTGCTGCTTTCAGAATCTGTTAATAAAGGAGGATTAAAGACATTATTTTTAATTCCTAGAAAAATACAGATCCAATTTTAAAATATTTATTTATAAATGTCTTTAGTGTTTATTTTCTGACATTCCTCAGCTTTGTTTTAAAGAGAAACTTAAGTCAATTCCAGGTTTCAGTTTTTAAAACTTGGAAAAAAAAATTGAACTCTTGTAGGACCAGGGAGTGTTCTTTGATTCTGTTTGCTGTGCTTTTTCCACAAATGTTATTAAGAATAACAGCTGTCAGGATGCTAGTTGTGTTTCCTGCAGGTAGATAACAGTAAAGAATTGGCAATAAATATTAATTCTCACTTTCTCTTTTTAATTCAGCTCAGCCTTAACATTCTCATTAGCTGAGCAGCTCCAGCTGTGATATTTACTCAGATCTTCGTGGTCCTTGCCGTCACTGACCATGTACCTCTTTAGTTAGTGAACAGCTATATTTGGAGAGACAGTTTTGACAAAACACAGTGTATTTGGTGTCTCCCCGGAGTTTAGACTTCCTCTGAAGGTGCCTGCATCCCTGTGGTGCTGTTCTGTGCTTTGCTTTTGAACTTTAATTGCTGTAGGGCTTGCGACATAAATGTTCATAAATGTTTCTGTGCTAGCTGGGGGTAGGAGCCCTCTGAAGTTTTGTACTATTTTTGCATGTGTTGTCTTCTCTGGGGTGTGGTGCGGGTATAAATTCACTGCAGATTAAAATGTCTTGTGAAATCTGAGCTCAGGAACTCAGTCATGCATATCTCATGTACCAACACTTCATACATTTTTCCTTTTTATATTGAAAGTAAATATCTCGCTATGAGATAATTCTGTTACAGTTGGGATTCAGGAGCTGGAGGTACACCTCTGCTTCGATTCCCTTGGTCTGGGGGGATTTTGTGTTCAGGGAACGTGGATGTGTTTAACTTGTGCAGGCTGTGTTGCACAGAGTAGGTGCAAGTAAGTTTTAAAATAAACTTTGGTACATATCTTTTAAATAAACTATCGTAACTGTTGCGCTTTCTTGTTCCAGAGTAAGGAGATCAAGCTTACCCATGGCACAGATTTCACTGAATCCCATGCTACTGGGAACCCTTGGAAACCCCGGCAGGTTTTAAAAATAACAAATAAATTTGATCAGATAGAGAGGAAAGGAAGCTTCCTTGGAGATGGTCAGCGCTTTTCTCAGCAAAGCGAAAATACCGTCTCGTTCACAAGCAACTTGGAAAAAAAATTAAAACCAACCACCCTTGTGGAAAAGACCTACATCAAAACCGTCCGAGCCACCGTGTTTGACCATAATGTTCAGAGGCACAGTGTTGCTGCTGATCATCCTGGAACTGATGCTGCACTGAAGGTGAATAAGGAGCTGGAGGCAAAGCATGATGTGGGGACTTCGGGGCACAACAGACTGTCGTGGATGGGAGAAGTGGAGGAAACCACTAGTGTGAAGAAGGAGTATCACAAGCAATCTGATTCATCAAAACATATAGCGGATGTAGAAAAAAGTGGAAAAGCAGCTTTTTCAAGTGAAGACAAGAAAATGACTCCAGGAATTCTCTTAGAAAAATCGGTGGTTGAGAAAAGTGAAAAACCCACTCCTAAAAGTGCAGAAGACTCTTTAGTTTACCAAAGAATAGAGCCAAGATATGAAATCTTCCAGACGTGTGGTGAAAGAGCTCTTAGTGAAGCCATTACAATGGCTCCTGAAAAAAAGGCCATGACACTCAGAACTAGAAAATCATCTGTGAAAGAGAATAAAAACAATGAGGATGTTTTATACCCTGGCCAGTCAACTAGGACAACTAGTAAAACTCTCTATTTGAAAGAAGATAACATAACTTCAGAAGCCAGAGACACGAAGGGTTTTATGAGCAAGTCTGTGTTGAGAGAACCTGCTGAGTTTTTCTCCAGTGAATGCACTTTACCTGAAAAGAAAAAAGATTTTGAGAAAAATGAAACTGATCCAAAATTAGTAGCTGAGAAAATACCTTATTCTACAAACAAAAGCAAATATTTGGGAATGAATGAAAAAGTAAATCAACTATACTCTGAAATCAAAAATGATAAGAGTGAAGTCTCTTCCATAGATAAAGCGGAGAGGTCTAATGTTATGAAATGCTCTTCTGAGAAAAGGAGTTTTAGACCAGGTGGCACAGACAGCTATGAATTCAGAACCAACTTTGATCATGAAGTTATTTCAACAAGTGTAAATAAACATGGGGTCCAGTCTTCTTCCCTGCTTTCAAGTGGACAATTCTGTAAATCTTCCAGTAGCCACTATCCTGATACAAAAGTGCTGACCATCAGTAAAGAGGAGTCGAGGGTCACTGGTTCAAGGAAAAGTCTGGACTTAAACTGCAAAGAACAAGACTTCAGGTTAGATAGTACAGCTCATGAAACCAGTGAAAAAATCAAAGTAATGGATCCCGAAGAAAAAGTCAGAAGAACCAGAAGTAGCGTTTCTGACTTGAAGATATCTGAAAGGTGGAGAAGGAGGACCTTGCCTCAGGAGTCTGTCAAGACAGAAGACGTGGTGTGGCTCACCCCTGAGAGTACCAGAAGGCTGAGTCGGACAGATTCATTGCAACTGGATGAAAGTTCCTTTAAAAAGAGAAGCAAAAAAAGCAATGAAGGGCTGGAAGGGAATGAGGCAAACCAAACTGCTCTTGGCAGTCCCAGCGATCACTTGAAAAATCACAGTTCTGCCATTGAGCCAAAGGCAACGTATTTTGCAGTGACTTACCAGGTTCCTGGTAACAAGAAAGAGAAAAGCTTTGCTGGTACTCCTAGCGCAAGTGAAACTAATGCAATTTCAAGCTCAAGTGAGGGAGCAACAATTAATCTGGACCCTGTTTTTCCTGGAAGGTCCAAACCTTTGTTGCAGCAGCCAAATAAAAATATGACGAGTACAAATTGTAGAGAGGACTCGCGGGAAGTGCATGTTAACGAGGACTGGGTCAAAGAAGAAGAAAAAGATGATGCCAAATGCAATGTTTTTGGAAAAAGTAATTTTCATGTGTCTAGGAAAGATAACCAACAGCATCATGAAAGAGGTGTGGATCATTCTAAAGAGAGAATTATAGATGTTGATGCTTTCCTGTTAAAACAGGATCTGGAAAATACAACTGAAACTGATCTTACGAGTAGCAGAAGGAAAGTCTCCTCTTACCATGAACCCAAATCCCCCCTGCGTTTTGCACAGTTACATAAAGACAGTGAACCGGTTCCTCTGAAAAATAGTGAAAATAATTATGATTTATCTGGAAGGAAGGCTGAGGATCGTTACAGATCCCACATTCTTGACATCGATGCGCTTATGGCAGAGTATAAAGAAGAATCAGTCAAGGCCAGTAGCACGCAAGACAAGCTCTCTGAAGATCACGGTGTGTTTAGCAGGGAGAAATCCAAGAACAAAAGAAATGTGTCGGAGAGGACAACTTCTTCCTATAGCTGGAAAGAGTGGAAGGGATCAGATCATTATTCTGTTAATATCAAACAAGCTGGCTATGCGGAAGAGTATCACAGGCCAGAGAAATTAATTCTGAATGAAAAGAGCAAAGAGAAACTGGAATCCTGTGGCTCTGAATTTGATAAACAAAAGTCCAAAGACAGAAAGTTCAGCCCTCCTTACTGGGGAAATCCTAGCAGCTTCTTTTCAGATAAGTTTGTGAATTCACCCGTGGAGTTCCCTTGGAAAAAGACTTTCATCATTGATGAGGATGAAGAAGTGAACTTAATGTCCAGGAGCCAAAGTTCCAAATCGGTAGGTGATAAGGTACAGCCTATAAATGCAGTTGGTACAGACCAAAGGTTGGAAGTTAATTTTTCTTCCAAGTTGTCCATAAAGGCAGATGATGGCCTCTTACAGAAGAAGTTGGTCACAAAAGAACAGTTCTTGGAGGTGTCTCCAGAAAGCGATTGGAGCAAAAATGTAGGAAGGAGCCCTTTAGCTAGGGACAGAGACAGTGCAAACAAGGCGACGTGTGAGAATGACTCTTCCAGCGTGAAAAGCAAAACTGATTGGAAGAGCCACACGTCTGGTTTGGGAAGTGCAGCCCCAGATTTGAGACGATCCTATTCGGAAAAGAGCCGCCAAGGAAAAGACAATCTACTGCTTATGCAAGAGGCGAGGGGCAGAAAGGATCTACAGCGATCCAGGCAAAGCTTCCCGTTGGGAAGTGCGGATGACGGGTGGAAATACAAGACGTCATTGCAGTCAGAATCTTTCTTCCACGAGGATAAAAAGGTATTTCCAGATGGTATTTAAGTGTTTCCTGTAACTAAAATTGAACGCGAGGAGAAGCTTTTATGATGTCTCTGCCGCTTTTCAGCGTTAGCTGTGGCTTCGCAGCAAGTGAGCAGACACATACTTTTCAATAGAGTTCATTTCCTTTGGGGTTGTGTTTTCTTGAGGAATTTGTATTGTACTAGATGAGTGAATTTGTTTCGAGTGTATAAATATTTATTGATGTTTCCATGGAGAGCCTGAAAATGTTTTAAAACATGTCCATATTATTCTGTTAATGCTAGGAGCCTAGGATGTGAAATTGTTAACTCTGCAATTTTATGATTATTTGAAAAAGTAGTAGTTTGAGTTTATTTTATAAGTTGTTGACAGTGATCTTTTTGAAGTTGTTTTTCTTTTTTTTTCTGAAGGGAGCAGATTTTTGGTGTGTGTGGGGGTTTTTTTGTTTTTTTTTATTGAGTGAAGGGCCCTCATTTGTGCGTGAAATTTCAGTGCTGATACTGACTGTGGTGAAATGCAAGAGATTCCCTGAACACGGTGACACGTTGATGCATTACTACACAGCCAGTTGGACATTGATGGCTGGAATATTTTTCCATTTTGCATTTTCAGCTTTGAACTTCCATCTGTTTTTTTTTTCCCCAAAGTGGATTTTGTATGCAGATGTATGTGTATGCATGGACATGCACCAACATATGTAACTTCATTTTAACAGGTTTCTAGGAAAGAGTGGACCAAGCAGAGTTTGGACAGAACAGACGGAGCAGAGGTTTCATTGGTTTCTACTCAGAGAAGCCGCCACAGTTTTCATAAGGACAGAAGGGCCGATAGCGGGACGGTATGTGCTCCTGGAGGAGATTTTTGGGTGGGAGCTAGGGGAGAGATAAGGGAGGTGCAGCCTGGCTTACTCCGTTTGGCGCTGTAGCTGTGCAGGAGTGTGTGTCCTCCTAGCAGTAGGAGCAGATGTACTTTCCGTGGAGTTTAACGGGCAGAGAACGCTCCTCCCTGGGATTCCACCACGCTGGCTGTGCCAAGTCTTCAAACACAAAGCATTAACCGTGCAGCTTGTTCATTTTTCTTTCTGAGAAAAGAATTTTTGTCCTTAAGATGGGTCTAGGTCATGCTTTTTGTTTGTTTCTTGGCTTAGGTAATGAACACTGGTTAGATTCCAGACAAGATTTTCTGGAAGATTGTGCAGACAAATTCAACCATGTCATAGCCTAAAAATTATGGGTTTAATTTTCTTTCTGTAGGCAACACACAGTGAAGAGTCACAGCTGACTTTTTTGGTAGTCTGATTTGTCTCTAGTATGCATGCTTTTGGGGTAAATTCCCGTGTGAAGTTGTTGGTTGATACCCTCCTAAGTTACAGGAGGATTTCCCAACTTTAGTCCACAGACAAGTGTTGGGAAATAGTTGCCCTCCTACGTCAGGTGTTGTTCTGAAATACAAAGCAAACATCTCAATCTTCCAAAATTTACATAATAAAAGAAATATCCAAATCCTCTGTAGAAAATAAAGGATTTGAAAACAACATTGACATCACAGAACTTTACAATTTTGAGAGAGCCATTGCTGCTGCTACTGGAATCCTTCCTTACTGGAAGGATGTGTTTTGAACCACTGCAAGTGCTATGATTTTTTTAATTTTTTTTTTTTAAACCTTGTGCATGGAAACAGATTTGTACACTGGCATGATGCTGTAGTCACTTCAGAGTGCACTATTTTGTACATACATACGTATTTGCTGTTTTTTGAAAACCTGGATGTCCCGCATCTTTTCAAAAGCCTTCCACCGGAATGGCAAAAGGTTGACTGGAAGATGTCACCACGCTGTCCCAAAGTCAAATCTCACCCGTCCTCTGGGCTGCTAGCACACTCGTGTGGAGGCTGCGTGCATTGCCCTCTGCAGAGATCCTGGGTTCGTAGTCACTCAAACTACTATTTACATTCCTCTAACAGGGAACAGACAAAAAGATAAAAAACAAAAGGAACTGACTTCTTTTTTCCTCCTCAAATGAAGAAAAAACCCAAGCCTATAAAGATGTTGTAGACAAGTTCCCTAATGGGAGTTTTGGAAGCAGGGTCATATTGTTCCAATTCCAGTCTTAAAACTTCATGGAAGGTATCCAGGGTCTGATATCCGTTATCTTTCCCATTCTTAGGGTGGACTTCAGGTTGAATGTTCACCTTAGTGGGAGTTTGGCTTATTTGAAGACTTGGTGATTATAATTTCATCCCTAGAAGTTGTTCTGTGCCATCTGCTTACAGTGCAGATATGTGAAGGTGTCATTGACAGGGTAGAACGCATGGGGGAGAAGTGCTGTCAGAAGTAGCGCTGGATAACTGAACTCTTCAGGTAGTGTACTCGGATAAATAGGACTGTTTTCTCCAGCTTGGTTAAGTGTGAGGTTGCTCAGAATAAACCTTTGACTGGATCAAGTGTAGCCCAAGGCTGGGAAGGAAAGCTCTCCGCCCCGCTAAGAGAGAGCTCACACGTCCAGCATCCCCTGGCACTCAGTAGGATCCGAGGGCTTTACTCCTTTGTACCGCTTTGAAAAGCGTAGTCGTGGTGTGTTTGTTGTTCTGCAGCACCATGGTAGCAAAAAGGGCAGCCTGTCCTTCGTGCATCTAAATTGTGGGGGAGCAGGAGCAGAGAAGCAATTTTTACATGTTCTCGGGAGGTGGAAAGCTTCCCCTACTTTTGTTTTGCAAAGCTCCACACGGATATTGCAGAAGGGTTTGTAAAACCGAACACCACCTTCTGGCACCGAGGTTAATATCTCTGTTTTCATTTGGAGAAAACACAAACGCCTTTGCTGTGCAGTCGCCGCTCTCATCTGTGCGTTTCAATACTTCCCTCTGGTGGAGAGACGCCTGGTGCTTGAGTTCCCGGGATGCGAGAGGTCGAGAGGGAGCCACAGGAGAGTCCCGGTGAAGTGACCTGTTTCCTCTGCATCCGAACACAGTCTGTGTTTTGCTGGGTGTGCGTTTCAAAGAGGATTAGAAGGAACAGAACTGGTTTGAACAGTTTCTAGTCTGTCCGTTTAGTTGGGAAGTTACTTGTTGTGTTTCGTGGTAGAGTGATAAAACCCTCCAGCGTGTCGCTGGCCACCGAAGATATCGTTATCTGAGGCATCGCAGTGCTCAAAGTGACAACTTGCTGCCTTTGTTGTAGATAAAAGTCTCGTTCATATCCACTGCTAAGGTATTGTAATGAACTGTCCTGTGTTTAATATTTGACAAAGCAACTTAGAACTAGTTTGCATGGGTTGCCTTACTTCCCATCTGCCTGTGCTAGTGAACACCTGCTTGAATGACATTTTCCAAGGCAGCTAATGAACTAGGTCCTTAGGGATGAACACGATTCCAGTTGGAAGCAAGGTGCAGTAGTACAACTTTACTTCTGAAGAAGTCATTTCTTTGTGATTACGTTATAGGGAATCTCATTCCAATGAAGTTATTTTTTGAATTGTTATGTAGGACTTCTTTGAAATCAAACTGTGACAACATACAATTGATTATATGGGGTCGGTGGTTGAAATTGGAAAGGGATGATGCTCCCGAGATTAAACACTCTTCTAGCTGGCATTTTTTAGCTATTTTGAGTTTGCATTGCTTACAAAACAGACTAAGGCTTTTATAAAGATTCCAGCATCTTTGCTAGACTATCATAGTCTGTGTTTTTACTACGGGGGTGCTTTTCTCTCTGTCTTTTACAGAGAAAATCCTCAGTGCTGGAGGTGTTGCAGGGCTGGTAGAGCATCCCAGCATTCAGAGAGATGCTGTGTGTTGTGCTTTAGCCCTGGCTGCATCACAGTGTGGGTATAAAAATAAAAGTTGTTCTCCTGTTTGCTCTGGACAACTGGGATTTCAGCTCACAGAACTGGCTGCAAATCTCTCGGGCTCTCCATGGCTTAGTGCCTTGGACTGTTACAGGAGTCATCCTTAGACCTTGAGTGCCGTTTGAGGGACTGCGAGCCTCTGCCGTCACTACCTGTAGATAGGGAAGCCACCGGAATTCCAGATGTTTTCAGTTCTTGTCTTTCGTAACTTGTGATGATTCCATCACAGCTGGCACAGGTCTTTAGTTGGCTGACGTCCCTATCACGAACCTCAGTTCCTGGTGAGGTCATCAAGACTGATAGGAGTCCTGTGGATTAAAAACTGAGGAATGTGCCGCGGGGCTCATCCCCCAGATAGGAGCAAGTGCTGTGACTCTGCTGGGCTGAAGGCATTGTGCCCTCGTCTAGAAACTGGGCATCTTTAGTGCACCTGTGCTTTATAACCCAAATTCCTGCTGTCCGTAGTTAAAACAGAGCACTCGGGTACTGGAACTGGTGAATTCTTTTGAAGCCTCTGGTTATATATTTTATTTAATTATTTTATATTTAGCTTTGTTTTTTTTTTCCTTTGGTGAGGAGAATCTGGTATCTGTATAAAGATGCACTTGCTTGAGACTGTGTGGGTGGAGAAGGATTTGTTTAAGAAAATCATGAGCTGACTCCTAAAAATATTTCGGAAATGAACTGCAAGGGAGAGAAGATAAATATTTTATAAACATGTGCAGATGAATTTATAGTTTGGCTTGTCACAGATCAGTATTGTTCCCAGGTCTGTCCATGTCTCTCCTGCCCATTGAAAAGCAAGTGTTCTCGTCTTCTGATTGCATAAAGCCTCGAATATTGTGGCTTCGCTCCTTCCCAGATGGAAACAGATGTACTAAAAACATCGTGTGCGAATTGTTCTGTTAGCTTAAAACCAGAAAAAAATCAAAATAATTTGTCAGCGCTACGAGATCTTATAGATGGCGATTAGAAAAGTGGGGGGCATTTTTCTTAAACACCCAGAACCAAAATTTCAATCAGTGGAGACTGTGGAACCCTGGAAGCAGCTTTGTGTCCCCTCCGTGGTGGTGTCCCCCCAGGAAGGGTGAGAGCCGGAGGAGTGCTGGGAGGGGAGAGGCAGTCGGGGTCCTCCCTGGACTGGCTCGTGTCATTTGTATTTCCTTTTCCATCAGGAAAAGGACATGGGTCCAATTCCCTTTTTTCCTCTTCACGAAATCCATCGTTTGGTCCCTTTTCTCTGCTTCCTATTTTTGAAAGCAGCCCGGAGGAGGGCGACCCGGTGGTGGTTAATGCCGCGCTTTGCCCAGCTTTCTTCCTTTTTTGGTAGTATTCGGTTGCTGGGAGCATTCCAGTGGTATATAAAAAGACACTTTGTTGTGTCTATTTCTTCTCGTTCACAAAAGACATTTTTATATTAAAAGCAGGAGGTTTTTTTTCCTGCGTTTTTTTTCTTTTTCTTGTAAATGACCAAAAAATAAGGTCAGCTCGCAGCCCCGACAGCGGCGGTGGCGTTAATAGCGTTTCGTAACCCAGCCCGCAGAGCAGAGCGGGTTTAGAAGCTTCTCCTTCCTCCCAGATGAAGGGCTTTTTAGAGCAAAACCCAAAGTGCTATTATTAATTCTAGCCTAACACGTTAGGGATTACCGAGATGGGAGAAGTCGGAGCTCTGCTGGTAAATAACAAGTGGTTGAGTCACATGGTGCCGGTGGCTCAGCTCCTGCTTCGAAGCGGCCGCAGCATCTGTTAAAGGCGCCGGGCTCGGCGTGGTGACGTGGGGCCGGATAAGCAGACACCGTGCATTATTCATGCTGCTTTTAATTGCTCCGGTCTGCTCCTTACTTCTGCCGGAGGCGGGGAGAGCGGGGAGGCTGACTCCAGCGAGGATGGGTCTGCGTTAGCTTTGTGCTGTGGAAGATGGAGTATTATTACTGTCCCCGTTTGCTGAAGTTCCTGCAATATCTGTGGGTAAGTGTACTCCTGCATGTAATCATGCTAACCAAGTTTTTAACTGTTTTCAGAAATCCTGAGAATGTTCATGTAGAGCCGTGGCTTTACTTTGCAGTTTCTTTCTGATTTTCCTGAATAGTACCATTGAACTTGGGATTTATTTGGGGTGAGAGGGGCTCTTTTATCTTTAGTACTCACTTCAAATGAGGAGACTGCAGGCTACTTGAATGTGCCTCAGAAAACCCTCGTAGTAATGGGAATTTCCTCCTTGTTTGTGTCTAACCGTAGGAGCTGCAGTGTTGCAGACTGTGTACTAGCCATGGTCTTCCCCGTTTGTTCAGAAGCCATCCTTGGACTGGGGGGACCGCTGCTTCCCGGAGCACTCCTTCCCCTGCTGCTAGCTCGGGCTGCTGCCGGCTGTTTAAGTCAAATGGCCAGTACCAGTGGCTTTACAAGGGTGTGTTTTTACAATTCCTTGTTTTTAATTTGAGGGTGTTAATAGGTTTTGCTTGTCTCGGTGAGCACTTCCTCTCCAGCTGTCCTTAGGGCCCTTTTCAGTGAAAAGCTCTTTTCCCCGGCTGCTTTTCCCGCTGTGAAGGGTCCCTTCTGCACAGTCCCTGCCGTTTGTCTGATGTTTTCACATTTATGAAAGATGAAGTTGATTTTTAAAGCCTTTATGAATAGCTACCATATGACTAATGAGTTAATGTTTTAATTTCTTCTGTCCTAGACAAATGCCAGTTTTCTCTTGGTTGTGCTGTTGTCTGCATTAACGGGCAGTTTTTCCAGCTGTACATCCAGCGTGTGATCAGCACTGACACTTTAACCTTCCGACGCTAGCGGGTGGCCAGCGCATTTTGAACGTGTAGGAAAGAGCTGGCCTCCCTCATTTGGAGTTGGGTTTTACAGTCCTCGCCTGGTGTGTGCTTTGCTCAGCCGTGGGGTGAGGTTGCCTCCTGTAAAGGGTTTGCAGCTGGGAGAGCAGATAGCCACTGGAGAACTGGGCATTTTCTTCAAAGTCTTTTCCTGTTGGAGACGGTTGTATTGTAAAACGTGGAGGTCTTTGGATGTATCTTAAGCTGTTTTTCTTTGATTAGCTAGATGATTAAGAGACAAGCTTTCTTTAAATTGCACATTTGAAAAGTGGGTGTGATACCTCAGTGTGGTGAGGGGGCGGAGGTTCTCCGAGGTTCTCTGGTGCCAGAAGGCTGGAGGAGATCTTGGGGTGCTTTTGCTTTCACATGTATCTGGTGATTTTCCATAAGGCCAGCAAAAAAACAAAACAAAACAAACTTCTTGATCAGTCCAGAAGATCATTGGGATGGTGTCTAATAGTTTTAGTCTGTAACAGAACAGGTATGTCAGATTTTTCTATGTGTTTGTGCTCTTTTAGAGGCCTTGAAGTATTTTGTGGGTGTTTTCATTACTCTTCACTGCCCTGATATGCTGCGAGAAAATACTGGCAGGACAATTGTGATGTTAATGATATTAAATATAGATAAAATCAAATTTAAAGGGAAAAGCACAGCCGTGCCTTTTGTCACCTATGTTGATGTTACAGCTGGAGGCTACTAAGGAGATACTTACCAGTTCTCTCCATTTGTCATCAGGAGTAACCAGAGATGTCGGGGTTAGCTGTCAGCTTTGTGCTGGGTTATTTAATCTGGTTTAGGGAGCTAAGATGCTTTATTCATTAGGTAGACATACCTGAAGAAACTGTAACTCTTAATTAAAAGATATGCTAATGAAAATGCATTTTTAAAGCTACTGGTTTGAGTTATTGGTAGGTGGCATCTCTCCCGCTGTGTCTTTGGTGTGCTCCTCTGCAGTGGTGGAGTTGGTGGACGTCGGTGGACGCGCTCAGTGCTGGCTATCTGCTGATTGCGTGCTGACTCCTCTCCTGATCTTTGGATAGGATACGTGTTATTGTGATGTGTAGGCAAGTTGTCAGGAGAAATCCTCATGGTATTTTTGGAGCACAGCATAGTTTGTGGTCTGCCTGGGTATGTGTGAAATGGTGACTGACCACCAAGAAGCCTGTGTCCTGCAGTCCGGCGTGTTGAGTGGCAGCTCTAAGTTTCCGAAAAGCAGTCTTTGTGTCCGGTAAAGTGTTTTGTCCGGTAGGTTGTATTAGATGCAGGCAGAGTTCTGTCCGGTAATTCAACCTTGAGCTCCCTTTTCAATTTGAGCTGTAATACTGAGAACAGCAAGCTTATCAAACCTGGATCTTTTACACCCTTAACGAGGCATGCTGCCGGACTCTGAAATACTGCAGCTCGCTCCTGGTCGGGGTTTTCTGTAGTGTGATGCCTAACGCTGAAACAGGGATTTCTGAGAAGCAGGCTCCTAGGGAAGGCCGAGCGTTGAACTTCTTGATGACAGAAGATGGACAAACAAGAGCAACTGAGAGCTATTGCTGCAGCTGTACCAATTAGCAAAAAAATAAAATTAAAAAAAAAAACCAAAACAACACCCCAAACCAACACAAAACCCAAAAAACCTAATGGAAGAGGAAAGCCAAGAGTGCTGATGGAGCCTTGCAGATGCTGCGTAAGGCTTTTATGAGTCTTTAGGATGGCTGTTCAATAATCCAGAAGTTCCTGGCTGGTGTGATAGCACAGCCTGGTTTTGGTCAAATTAGTTGATGTTTCTTTGAGAGAGGGAAGAGCAGGACTCTTAAACACCCCTCTGTTTGGTTCACTCTCCCTAAGTTGTCTCTTCATACTATAAATGTGCCCGTTGTTGGGAGAAATCCCTCAGAAGCTTGTGGTTTTGTGACTCCAGCAATGTATCGATCCTTCGTGATTCTGACCATTGAGATTGTAGGTGGTGTGAGACATAACCCGTGTGACATACAGCTGAGCTTTGCTGGTGACAGGGGACGAAGGGTCCAGGAAAGCCTCTCAGGTCTGCCTGTAGCCCTTGCTGGGGCTGCCTGTGGCTGCTCCTGCCTTAGCCCCTGTTTCACCGCAGGCTGCTGCTCCTGCCTTAGCCCCCGTTTCACCGCAGGCTGCTGCTGGTGCAGCTCTTCCTGGCGTTCTCAGGGCCGGCTGTTTGACCGGCCAGCTGGTGTCAGCACTGGTTCCTCTTGCTGCCCTTTCCATCCACCTGGAATCCAACTTTCTGAGCTGCCTTCAGTGACATTTTCAGTTCCAGACTGCATTGGTTATTTGGTTCCCTTCAGGCAAGCGCTCAGATGAGCAGAAAGCAGAGCGCTGTGCGCTGATCGCCAGACACGTTGTGGTTGTCTGTAGTTCAGAGACTGAATCATAGCTCTCTGTGTTCCGAGTCATCACTTCCTTCTCTGCTCTGCCACGTACCTTCCTCCTAGCTGTGATCTCTTCATCATCTTTAATTGGGTGATTATTGTAACGATGTATTCAAGTGCCAGTCTTTCAGTGACCATGTGCTATATTTATTATATTTGAGTATTTTCCAGGGTACATGGGGTATTCATCATCCCTTTCCAGCTGGTGAGGAGCTTTGCTGCAGCTGATACAAGACATCTTTAGGTCTGACTTGCATAAGAAGACCTTTAACAGGAGTCTGTTATCCCGCTGCTTGCATCAGTCACGCTGTTGAGCTGGTCAGCATGCCAGGTATGCAGCCACAGCAACGAGGTTTCCTGTCCTTTGTCCAAAAAACAGCTTTTGGGGCTGGCTTGTGGACGCAGCCGCTGGTGGAGCACTCTCAGTTGGTTCTGTTCCTGTCCTTGGCCATCTCAAGGTTCCTTGGCCATCTCAAGGTTGAGAGTGATTCTTGCTCTGCCCCAGGGCATTCTGTGGGATGCTGTGGTGTTGGTGGTGTAATCTCTGTTTTGATGGCTGAGGCTGCTGTAGGAGCACCCTGATAAACAAGGATCCCTGTGCAGGTTGGACCAGGTAACATAAGCCAGCTCGGCAAGTGGAGACCGGGCTGCTGGTGGTGGGGACAGAGCTGGTAAAACATGACACAGCTCTGGGTCTGTTCCAGAAAAGATGCTGAAGGGAAGGATTTAGAGCCCCAGCTGAGTTTGAAGAGGTGCTGTAGTGCCTGTGGGGAGCGGAGGGTTGGTGTTGGATGAATAAAACCCGACACCTCCTAAAGTGGGTAGTTTTATTAGTTTTAACAAAATGAAGGTCTGAAAAGCCTGTGGGAGACCCGTGTCCCATTAGAAGCAGAGAATCTCTTATAGATCTTGTATTTCTGTGTTAGA
>WKFP01014217.1:151537-171293 GCA_011057875.1 Pterocles orientalis | reverse complement strand
AAACCAACACAAAACCCAAAAAACCTAATGGAAGAGGAAAGCCAAGAGTGCTGATGGAGCCTTGCAGATGCTGCGTAAGGCTTTTATGAGTCTTTAGGATGGCTGTTCAATAATCCAGAAGTTCCTGGCTGGTGTGATAGCACAGCCTGGTTTTGGTCAAATTAGTTGATGTTTCTTTGAGAGAGGGAAGAGCAGGACTCTTAAACACCCCTCTGTTTGGTTCACTCTCCCTAAGTTGTCTCTTCATACTATAAATGTGCCCGTTGTTGGGAGAAATCCCTCAGAAGCTTGTGGTTTTGTGACTCCAGCAATGTATCGATCCTTCGTGATTCTGACCATTGAGGTTGTAGGTGGTGTGGGACATAACCCGTGTGACATACAGCTGAGCTTTGCTGGTGACAGGGGACGAAGGGTCCAGGCAGCCTCTCGGGTCTGCCTGCAGCCCTTGCTGGGGCTGCCTGTGGCTGCTCCTGCCTTAGCCCCCGTTTCACCGCAGGCTGCTGCTGGTGCAGCTCTTCCTGGCGTTCTCAGGGCCAGCTGTTTGACTGGCCAGCTGGTGTCAGCACTGGTTCCTCTTGCTGCCCTTTCCATCCACCTGGAATCCAACTTTCTGAGCCGCCTTCAGTGACACTTTCAGTTCCAGACTGCATTGGTTATTTGGTTCCCTTCAGGCAAACGCTCAGATGAGCAGAAAGCAGAGCACTGTGCGCTGATCGCCAGACACATTGTGGTTGTCTGTAGTTCAGAGACTGAATCATAGCTCTCTGTGTTCCGAGTCATCACTTCCTTCTCTGCTCTGCCACGTACCTTCCTCCTAGCTGTGATCTCTTCATCATCTTTAATTGGATGATTATTGTAACGATGTATTCAAGTGCCAGTCTTTCAGTGACCATGTGCTATATTTATTATATTTGAGTATTTTCCAGGGTACATGGGGTATTCATCATCCCTTTCCAGCTGGTGAGGAGCTTTGCTGCAGCTGATACAAGACATCTTTAGGTCTGACTTGCATAAGAAGACCTTTAACAGGAGTCTGTTGTCCAGCTGCTTGCATCAGTCACGCTGTTGAGCTGGTCAGCATGCCAGGTATGCAGCCACAGCAACGAGGTTTCCTGTCCTTTGTCCAAAAACCAGCTTTTGGGGCTGGCTTGTGGACACAGCCGCTGGTGGAGCACTCTCAGTTGGTTCTGTTCCTGTCCTTGGCCATCTCAAGGTTCCTTGGCCATCTCAAGGTTGAGAGTGATTCTTGCTCTGCCCCAGGGCATTCTGTGGGATGCTGTGGTGTTGGTGGTGTAATCTCTGTTTTGATGGCTGAGGCTGCTGTAGGAGCACCCTGATAAACAAGGATCCCTGTGCAGGTAGGACCAGGTAACATAAGCCAGCTCGGCGAGTGGAGACCGGGCTGCTGGCGGTGAGGGCAGAGCTGGTAAAACATGACACAGCTCTGGATCTGTTCCAGAAAAGGTGCTGAAGGGAAGGATTTGGAGCCCCAGCTGACTTTGAAGAGGTGCTGTAGTACCTGTGGGGAGCGGAGGGTTGGTGTTGGATTCATAAATCCCGACACCTCCTAAAGTGGGTAGTTTTATTAGTTTTAACAAAATGAAGGTCTGAAAAGCCTGTGGGAGACCCGTGTCCCATTAGAAGCAGAGAATCTCTTATAGATCTTGTATTTCTGTGTTAGACGTCTATAGTGGTGTGATCCACCGTTGAAATGGGAGTGGGCTCTGGGTTCACTACTCAGTTGTGCCCCGCTGGTATGGATGCTGGTGAGTCACCTGTGTGCCAGGTACCGTTCTCGATGAGTTGTTCTCAGTCTGGCATTTGCCTTTGTTCAAACAGCAAACAAATGCTCTGTGCTGAAAGCGTTCAAAAGAAAACAGCATGTTTTGTGTGAAACGTTACCCTGCAGCACCATGGCTTAAAAAGACCTTATTCTTTATTGATAGTCATTAAACAATAATTATAAAATCAAAGGAAAATCGTGGTATTTAAGTAAGAAGTAAGATCTAAAGTTTGTTTTGACAAGATTTGAGTTGCTACCTTTTAAGAGTGGTTTTGATCCTCCTTATCAGGTGACTCCAAAGGAAGTGGCAGCTCGATAATAACCGTGCTGCCGCGGCGTGTCACTGCGACAGCGTTCGGATGGGTGATGGAAGGAAACCTTAATCATCGGGCTGCGTGCCGCGTCTCCCCCTGCTCTACGGGAGGGAAGGCATCCTGTGCTGGTGCTGTGTGGCTTCCCTTTGCGTGCGCTGCCCGGGGGTTTCCTGTTGGTTGTGTCTGCTGCTGGTGCTGCTATTGATGATGGGGCAAGCGCATTTCAGGCATACATTTTTTTTCTCAAGACTTAAAAATCCCACACGCCCAGGTCGTGTCTGAGGTGTATCTGCTGTGCCAATGTCAGCAGCTGAATCTTCCTTTCAAATAATCTGAATGAACAAAGCCCTGCTCCAGGGAAAATCTGTTCGGAAAGGCGTTTCCTTAATTCCTGAACGCTGCTGCAGAAGAGGAATTCTGTGTTGCTGTTAAGAGCAAGCAGACAAAATAAATCCAGGCGAGGCAGCCCGTTCCCTGCAGGAACACGAGAGAGTGCTGTTCCGCCGTGGAGCCCGGCGTGCTGGCCCGCGGCCGCTCGTCCTCGCACAGCTTCAGAGCTCACGCAGAGGGGACGGCGCAGAATCCAGGACAGTTTGTTACAATTAGGTGTGCTATTAAGTTTAATTTACCATAAAATGCTTTTATGAAATCGCGCATTCTAGGTTAACTTGGCGCAATAAGGTTTGCATTCAGTAAGATGTGACCATTTGTGATTTTTTTGGTCGTGTCTGTGTCATTCCTGGCTCCGAGCGGCTGGAACCGGGGGTCTGTCTGCCCCTGCCCCCTCCCCTTTAATTGGAGTCTGAAGTAGCAAATGTGCTTCTGATAGGAGGCTGAAGTGGATCGTTAAACCTCATTTATACATGCAGAGCAGAGGTAACCTCAGCGCCTCCCTACTCGTGTTTTGATCTGGAGTTGTTTTGACTCAGTTCCTGCGTTCCCATTCTGCTGTCCCTGTCGCTAATGCTGGGAGACAGCCGAGTTCCCGCTATTGTTCCTGTCCCGTCAGCAGCTGCGGGTTGGTGGTACACCATTGTGTGTTCACCGTGCTGGGAGGAAACAGCCTTTTGGAGAGCAACTTGAGCGTGGTGAAAGGAGCCCTTTGTAGGGGTCTTTCCTGGAGATACGACGGGGCTTCGTACCGCGGTGCAAAGCTGCTCTTAAAAAGTAACTCAGGTAAATCTTAAGCCTGAACGAAATTTGGAAAAAATTCAGTCTTTGGTTTGGTGATTCATGGCTGAGGCTAATAAAATACCTGCTGCATTACGGAAGGCAGTTTAGATTGCTTGCTAACCACAGTACATATTTGGTAAGTTTTGATCGCTAGGGTTGGAGATTGCAGATGTTAGATGAGGCTGGATTCACTTCTGCATTTGTTCATAACTCAGCTGTGCTGCACGGTTCGGGGCAGGAAAGGCACACCACCAGTCGAGAATGCAGGAGGAGTTCCAGCAAATCACCCTCCAGCTCCACAGAGTTCCAGACCTAGCAGGAAATAATGCCCTTCACCTAAAAAATGTAAACGGAGGCCACACCTGCGGCAGTGACCCTGATAAGCAGGTTAAGCTGCAGCCCTCCGCAGGGTCGCGTGGCTGCTCTCGTACCATGCCGCCGCTCTGGGCTGCGGGCGAGCGTGTTGCTGGGTGCAGCTCAGGGCGAGCGTGGGGTCGGCTGGCTTGTGGCCCCCCACCAGTGCGCTGACCACATCCTGGCAAACGTGGGAGCATCGGGCTGTGGGCAGCCACCCTCCGTCGGGTGACGTGGGGCTGACGTGCTGTGCATGGGAGGAGGCAGCGAGAGCAAAGAGTCCAAGAAATAATGGAACCGTGTGTGCATGCAGTGCTGCACAGTGTGTAAAAGCTGTTGCTTTTCTTCATAAAAATGGCATGTTGCAAGATAAAGGGGATGAAGGACGTATTGTATAGACTTACACCCGATATTTGTTCTACTTACTGCAATCGAGAAATGGCTGATGTAAATGAAAGGTGCATGGAGCAGTGTTTTGTGATGGAAAGAACAGTCAGGCACTCCCTGCCTCCAGCTGTGCAGCGGGAAGGGGGTTTAGACAGTTGTTGGCAGCGTGTGGTTATGCTGAGAACAGCCACGATGATTGAAGGTGCAGTTTTACCTTCCAACTGCTCTTTGAAGAAGGAAATCCCTTGCACAAAAAAGTCCGCTTCTCCCGTGGAGCATTCTCTGAATCCCGACAGTCAATTCTGAACTTGTAGTGTCTGGAGATGACCAGAGCACCCGCTGAGAGAAAGGGAAGCAACAGCAAATTTCTCCAGCCCAGACGGTAATAAAAATTTCCGTATTTTATCTCTTTGGAAAGGATGACAGAAATGCCCCATTTAAGAAATTGTAAACTTGGCGCTTACTGACTGATTCAGAAGAGGAGCGTGCTTTGGACCAAATCTGGCTTTTCAGAGAACATATTGTTATAGCGTGCAGCCTGCCTGTCTGTCGCTTCGTGACCCTGGCCCGGGTGTGTTTGCATTGCCCGTGCTGCCTGACGCTCGGGAGCACCCTGAAACACACCCCGGCTTTGGGTTCGGAGTTCCCGTGTTGGGCTTCATACCAGTCTCCTGGCTCTGGTTCTGCTTTCCTCCCTGGTGCCGGCAGATCTGCGCAGGCTGGAGCTGTTCCCCGTGGTCTGTGGGGGGTTCCTGTCCCGAGGATTTGGACCTCGCGGGGAATGGCATCGGCTGCTTGTTGGGGTGCTGTGGTTGAGCAGAACAGAGACCCCGTGGGCAGGTTTGCAGGGAGCTCAGCCCGCTTTGTGTGTGTTTGCATGCTCGTGTTTTCGTTTCACTGTGCACATGGCTTCCTTTTCCTACGGGTAAGTTTCACCTCCTGTCTCTCTGACATCGGATAGCTCCCCGGCTGTGAGATAGCTCCTGCTTTTCCGCAGCATCCTTCTTGGGTGATGCAAAAGCTGATCCCTAGCTCATTGCTAAGCTTGCAGCTAATTTATTTGTAGTTTTCCACCCACATTAGTGGAAATGTCTGGCGTTTGTATGGTAGTGTTTATCAACAAAAAACTTTCTTCATCCTGGATCTTTATTTGTATAAGTGGAAAAAGACCCGTAACTATCCATCTTTTGCTTGGCTTAATCCTTTTTGATGTAAACAAACGTAAAGAAAATGTTTTTAGTGCTATCCAGAATATTTGTGCTGTAGGAATTTCCTGTTTCTGTTCTGGTTTTCAGTTTTTCCTCCTCCATTGAGATGGAAGGGAAGTGCTGAATGATTATGTACATGGGCTTGCAAACAACGTCGTGTATTTTTAGCTTGCTCCCTCAGCTTTAATGTTGACAGCTTTGTTTCGTACCGAAACAATTCGAGGTACAAAAACTATGCGTGCTCAGGATGTTTAACTGCGCCTTTCTTAAGTTCAAGAGAAACATAATTTGGGCGACAAAAGAATTAACGTTTCCCAAAAAACTGTGTTGGCACTCTAGTTGTTCCAGTTATTACTGGTTATCGTATTTAAACTTAAATGGTTTAAAAACTTAGATTAAAAGTTATATTGCATGATTACCTTTGCTTACAGATTTTTATTCTCTTGGAATAATGAGATTTTGCTGCAGAGGGGAGGATGGCTGGCTTCCTGCTTTGGTCACATTGAAATGGGAAACTGCTGGTTTTCACTGGTCCCGTCAGGGTTGACCAGGGTAGTAGAATAGGAAAACTGTCTTGGCGGGTGTAAACAAGTATGTGGGTGTTCAGTCATGAAAATTATTAATGTGTTTGCTTTTATCAGAAGTGTAGTTTTGTCAGGTTAACAAGGCATGCAGATTTAAGCAGTTTTTTGTTATCTGGATGCTCTAATATTGGTGCAGTTGGGGGAGAGTGCAGCTTCCAGGTTCATTTGGAACTCAGACTCACTCTGTGCCTCTGTTTTCCTTTTCTCCTGCCCCTCCTGTTATCTTTTTAAAATTTAAATCCATAAGAAGTGTCAGTATTGTACTTAAATATGACTTTTCTTGAGTGAGAATGTAAGGTACGGAACTTCATCGTACCGAGGTGATAGTGCTGCGATTTTTTTGTTTGTTTTTACGCTTTTAGTGGGTGTTACATGTCCTCTACAGAAACAGTGAGAAAAATCTTCCCTGGAAGTTTTCATCATCTAAAGAACGGAGGGAAGCCCCGTGATGGCGTGGCACACGCTGGGAAGGCTGGTGGTGGCAGAGAGGGGGAGCGGACGAGAGCTTGCGGAGGTGGGCAGAGAGGGCGGCTGGGACCCCGCGCTCCTGGGGGAGTCGGCTGGGGGTGGACTCGCAGGGACATCAGATGCGTTGGGTATCTGACCTTCTTTAGCAAACATTGCGAAACGTTTCTCTGTGATAAGCAGCAGCATTTCGTATGCGCTGGTGTGCTTTGTGCGTGAGAGGGGAACAGATGATGTCCCAGCAAAATTTCTGATCTTTTCCTTGTGTGAAGTGCGTGGATGTCTGAGTGTTTCAAACTTTAGTGATCACGTTGTGTGACTCTACGGTTTTAAAAAATATTGAAGAAGAGAAGATATTGGAAGTGCAAGCTCTTTGTATATAAAAGTGGCTTGGAACCTCACACAGGGAAGTTTAACCAGCTTCACGCACAAGACTTCAGCAGGTTTTTGCTGGTTTTTGGTGTTGCATCGGACAGTTCTCATTGTGTGCTGCAGGGACAGTTTTATTTGGCAGGTGACGTGGACGAGATGGGAATCCATGTGTAGGCATAAGTTTCAGCTTTAGTAAGTTGTCCCTGGGTAGTTATGAGATGTTTCCCCCTTCCTGCCACCTTGTTGGGATATAGGGTGCTGAGGACCTGGCTCACGCTTCCCAGTCCCCTCTTCTCTTCGGAGCTGGCCGTCTTACCCTCGCTTCCTGAGCATCGGGGTGGGTTTCTCCTGCTTGTCTTCATGCTGCGAGCTCCAGGTCATCCTTACTGTAGATGAGCGTGTTCAGAGTAAAAAGGCTGAAATGTCCACCGCCAAGACAAAGTACATAAATTAAGGTAAAAAAAAAAAAAATCCTTCCTGCAGCCGGACAGGCGCTATGCTGCTTGCACAGACCTTTGGAGAACGTGAGTTTTGTTCCCTGTGGGTAACCAGGGAGAGCGGAGTTGCACTGCAGGCGGGGATGGAGGCACTGGCTAACGTCGGCTGTTTTATCAGCCCTGAGCGTTGGCTCCCTTTGGGCAGTTGTACCCAAGGAGTGTGGGGGTTTTGCTTCTTTTTTTTTTTTTTTGTTTAATTTCACTGCCATTTTGTCCTCCCTGTGGTTTAACCAAATCTCTTTCTGTATGAAACCTGCAGAAAAGATTTCTCTTGTTCTGTCTTTCCTTTTTATTGCCCTCTTTCACCTGGTGTGCAAGAAGATACGCTCAGCGTCTCTGAGCTTTTTGGTTGTTCGTGAAACCTCGGCAGAGCGTGGCCGTTCGTATTGGGGAAGCGGTAAAACCTGCGCCGTAGCCTGCGGGGAAGCTGCTGGTTTCTTCCCTGCAGTCACTTTCTGCGGCAGGGAATGGTGTCGCTGCTTTTCTGCCCCTGCACCAGGGGACTCTGTTGTGCTGGCCGTAAATCGTGATTATTTTTATAATGCTTTTTGTGCTTTGGGAGCACTGTCGGGTGAGCACGCAGCATCGTTTTCTCCTTGCCCCGGGCACCTCAGCTGGAGCAGGCAGGGCGGCGTGATGGCAGGCAAGTGAGTTCAGCTCTGTTACTTGCCCAGTGAAAGCAGTAACTCCGCAGGTGAATTTAAAGAAGAAGGCAGCGTGGCGTGCGGGTGCTGTCTCTTCTGTTTTCGGCAGCCGGCTGTCAAAGCCGTTCGCTCTCGGAGCTCGTGCTGCCGCCGTTCGGTGACACTGCGGGGGCAGATGAGACCGTGGTGAGGGGTTGTCCTGAAGCGACACGCTCTGTGCGGACCCCTGAGTGCTGGAGAATGGGATGTCTTCAAAGGGACACAAATCGGCTTCTTAGCAAAGGTTGTGCTGAAGCAGCTTTGACTGGATGATAAATAAAGAATTCCTCTGTCCTGTTCCAGATCCCATGAGACTCGGATTTCAGAGGCAGATTGCAGAGACACTTTTGTTACGCAGGTCTGTTGCAGTTATGGTGCAGAAGTATCAAGAAGCTTCACTTTGCTCTTCAATTTGGAGAAATAATTTTTTTTTTCGTCTGCAAAACTGCTGGCACTGAATTTCAGAACATAACTGCTTTCCACAGTTCTTTAAGAAATCGGTTTTACTCGGAGGTTGTCATTACCTCTATTTAATTTTTATTTTAATAGCCATGGGACATGTTGGTGAGGTACTTTATGAAGTACTTTAGCAACTTTCAAAGAAAGTCTCTCATGTTAGTGTGTGCTTGTATAAACTTCCCAAGCGTTGATCCAGAACCTGTTGTTGCTGCAGTCTCTCCCTGCCCACTAGTTCGGGAGGTTCCTGTGGGCTTTTAAAATAAGGTAATGTAATAAAAAAGCCTGGAAATTGAATTTCAATCTCTTTGTAGTTGGCTGTGTGCACAAGGGGAGCACCTTTGGTGTCAGGTTCTATAGAGGTTGTCTTAAATTCTGAATAAACATAAATTAAATCTGTATACGTGAGCTTAATTTGCTCGGTTTCAGTAGGAAATTCAAGTAGGAATAGAAAACAAATATTTGGTGCAAATATTGAGAGACTCAGCGTTTCAGGTTACAAAAGAGATCGCACTGTACATAGACACTGTACAAAGTCCTTGTGCTAAAACACTCCATCCAGCCAACTCTCTCTCTCTTTTTTTTTTTTTTTTTTTTTTTTTTTTTTTTTTTTTTTTTTTTTTTTTTACCATAGGGTGCTTATGGTTATTGTACCTGCCCAGGCTCCTGCCAAGCTATGTGTTTTCCCAAGTTAAGACTGTTTTAAAGCAGGTCGGTTGGTCTTCATTTGCAATGAAAGAAAAATACCCTTGCTCCAGCTGTTTTGTGTCTGTGCCAGATGTGCGGCCAGGGACCCTGCTGACCGGCCGGGCAGCGGAGTGGGAGCAGGACTGTTGGGAACTGGCAGGTCCTTGGAAAGCCTCGGGAACAGCACCGGGCATTTCAGCTGGTGGAGTACTGAAACATTTATTTTTTACTTTAAATGAGAATTTGAGGGTGACGTGATAAAAACTCTGACGGGGGTGTTTGAAATCCAGCCTGTAGCTAGGGATGCTTGCTGGTCCTTCTTGGACCTTGACAATTCAGATGGCAAAGTAGAGAGTACGGAGGCAGAAATAAGGAGCATATAAAACCCCAAATTGTTTTGTGGTGTCTGAGGAACCCAGGGAGTAATTGAGTCTGGAGCCGTGCAGCTAAGCTGAGGGCAGCGCTGCGTCTTTAAATAGTCCAGAGTGTCAAACACAACAGGTTAAATTAAGTTCTCTTACTAATGAAACAGAAAGAGAGTCGGTGTGGAATGCGAGACCAGAACAGCCTTACAAGGGCAGGCTGTGCTCCTCGGGGCTGCTGAAGACGGAGCGAAACGGAGATGGACAGAGTGGGAGGTCCGAGGTGGCACCGAAGCTGTCGCGATCTCTGCAAGTGCTTGGTCCTGAGATTTATGCGTGGGATAATGACTCGCAGAAAACACTGAAGAGATGCATGAATTGTTAATAATAGCTGACTGAAGGGGAGTGGTGGGGTGGGAGGCAGGTAAGCGTCGAGAGAACAGGTTTCTGACCGAGGGTCCCCCAAGGGAAAAGCAGAGACTCGTTCCTTGCAGGCACTTTAAACCCGTGCTGCCCGTCCTTCTCTTGCTGACAGAGGATCACGCAGGGATCCAGCCTTGGTGAAAGCTGGGTGGATTGCCCTCCCAGCTCCGTGCAGGGAGGTGGTGGGGGGACACAGCCGTTGCTGAGGACCCTCGAGGGCTCCCCGCCACGGTGAGGCTGTGCTGCGGTCCCACCGACCTCTGCTGTGGGCACGGTGCTGTGCCGCCTGCGGCCGGCTTTGGGTTTCACCTTCCAATCCTGTGCAGTCATTAGCGTAATTGTGTGTGTTTGAGAACAGGTAAAGCTCCAAACCAGCTGAAAGAAGCTTTTGGAAAGTATAATGTAACCATAGAACTTGGTTTGCTACTGAATAAGGGGAAAAATAGGGATTGTTCCTTCTTTGTGCAGGGTTGTGTTGGAGTTGTAGGTGGAATAGATGTTAATAATGAAAGTACCCAGCAATGTTTGAATAGCGAGGCCCCGTTTGCTCCTGCGGTAATTAGTCATGCAGCCCTGGTTAGCAATGCGTGCTCTCTGTTTTCTGGAGCTGCGGACCCCTGACAGATCCAGGGTGGCTGCAGCATGAGATAATCACTGGCATTTTTCAAGGGCGGGAGATAATCTTGTGCTGTTCTTGTTCCGAAACAACCCCTTGCGCAGGCAGAAAGGCTGCTGGACCGGAGCGGCTGGGAGGCAATTACAGAGCATCTCTATAGTTTGAGCTGTGTTCTGGAGGCTGGTGCTTGTGAAAAGATCCGTGGATTCACTAGAGAAGAAATAAATCAAGCCCGTGTGTAGCCCACATGCTGTTATTTAGTTAAAATACAGTTGTGAGCTTTTGCTAGGTGGGGATTTTGTGTGGAGAGAGCATCAGATTCTGGGGAGCCTTAGAGAAGGAATCAGGAGAACAAGCTGGTGTCCTCGCCGGGGAGCCCAGGCGTTCTTGGGCTGCTGTGGCAAGGGACCTAGCCCGTGGCAGCATGCCCGATGGGAGTTGGAGCTCTGCTGTGGCTGGTACAGTCCTTCATCTATTGTGAAGTTGATTTTAAAATTATTTTTAATAGTGGCTTGTGTTTTTCATACAGGTGAAATCCCCCTTGAATCGGAGGAGCCCCAAAGCATGATTTGCTGCTCAGTTCCTTACACCTTTTGAAAACCCGTCTCTTCGACTTTCCAAGTGCTCTCCAGCTTTGGCTGGCTGATGTAATGGGGTCCTCTGAGGTTCCGGTGGATTATTTTACTCACCAGAATAGAAGGGATAGAAGCAGTCCATTTTAATAAAATAGAATAACCCTCCTGACACACACTGCATGGATCAGGGCAGACCTCAGCGTGTCGTGCTTTTGGTGGGGAGGGTGAAAATACAAAAATGTTGTGAAATAATCCATCTAGCCCTTGCAGGGTCCAGTGAGAGGTATTTTTGAGGACGTTCCTTCAGTGTAATTGCTCTGCAGATGCATTTTAATCAAGCAGTATTCTTAACAAATTTTCTTACCACTTCATCCGTTGTTTTCAGGCGTCAGTTATTTTTAGATGGATTTTCTAGGGACACGAAGTTTGGGTGCATAGTCTGTGAGTCTCCTGGCAGCTGCTGGTCTCGGCTGGTTTTGGTGTGGAGCTCGAGCAGGAGAACACGCAGCCACTGCGTTTCAGCTGAAGGAGTGGGAAAATCTTCAGCCATTGGAATTTGATGGTGAATGTGCATCTGGTTATCTTCTGAAACATTTTGCCGTGATGTTAATTGAAGTGTGAATCTGAGCAATCATTTAGATGCTGAGTGGAGGTAACTACCCCGCGGTGTGTTCATGGGGCAGCCAGAAGATACTGAATTCAGCATTGCAGAGAGACTCAAATCAGCAGTTTCATAATCTTCCAAGGACGAAAGTGGTAAATTTGGCATTGCATCTCCGTCTTTTCGGGGGAGGTCTAATAAAAAAGTGGAATATATTCACTAGTGCATTTTCAGATCCTTCATCACGTGCTCACGCGAGAAGTTCTTGCAGCAAGCTGTAGGAAAGGCGCCTTCTGTGGATGTTGGGTGGAATCTGGTCACGCATCTCCTCCCGTTTTGCGGCAGGCGGTATACCAGAAGGTTGGTTTAATTTCAGTTCTGCTGTGCCCGTCCCCTTTAGGTGAAGGGACTGCTGACTAACTTGCATGGCAGCTACAATCCGGAGCTCTCCGACTGCTATTTCGGGGGGCTGCCGACTCGCATGGACCCTGAAACCATCTGAAATAGCCAAGTGCCTCCCGGAGAATCCCTGCACTGCCGCAGGCACAGGGCTGCACTTGCGAACGCACAGATGTTTGGAATGTAGAGCTTAGATTAAACAGCGTAAAAATGTGCCGCAAGTCTTAAATGTCAGCCTTGGGTGCAAGATCTGCATCGTTCCTGAAGCATTATACGTAACTGTGTCAGAATAATTTTTTTTTTAATTTTTCTGTTATCTTAAAATGCAAGAAACACCCAGCTCTTGGGGCCTCTGACCAGAACTGTCTCTGTTCAAAAGCAACCCTTTAAAAGGAAAAATGTGAAAAAATTCCCCTTTAACACTGAGGGGTTTTAGTAGACTGATAATTTGAGAACATTCAAAACAAATCTAATGTATTCAGAAGTTAAGAATAAGATCTGGAATGCTGCATTTTGTCACTGAAGTTTTTCTTGAGTTGTAGGTTCACAGAGCTCCTAAACACGGTGGTTAAAAGGCGAGACACTCCCTTTCCTCGGAGCGTGTTGGACTTGTGTGCGTGTTTCTGAGCAGCATTTCTGATACAACAAAACTTTACACGAGCACCATTGCTTAAACTTATTATCTAGAAATTATTTATTCCATTAAATTTCTTCCTGAACAGTTTAGAGGAGGAGAGGATGACGCAAGAGCATGGTGCTTTGTATGGCAAATTAAGCAACAGCACCAAAAAAATCCTTGAATAAACAGTAAAGCGAGCAGCTTTCAACATGCCTTTGCTTCATGCCTCTGTCTCTTTCCCCTCCGTTCTGAACTAGTCACGTCTTGACTTTGGACACCTCCTTGTGTGTACGGATTTAAAACCAGAGCTTTTATTTCTGCCATACTCCAAAACGGGCTCTTTCCAGAGATTCTGATGTGTGCCTGCTCTGTGCTACCTGCTTTTCCCCGGGGGTCCTCTCCTCACCCCCGCGCGTTTCGGGCTTTGCAGCGGGGACACCGACCCCGTGGGCTCCCAGCGGCCGGGGAGGGAGCAGAGTTGGGGGCTGCCAGCCAGCCCTTGCAAAAGTTGTTAACAGTGCGTGAAAGTGGAAAAAAAAAAACAAACCTCCTTCAAAGGGTCAGACCTGTTCAGCTTTGTTATGAGCTTCTGGCTTAATCATTATCTCGCGCTGATAGCATAGGCACTGGCTGCGAAGGATCTCGTTTGAGTTTGTAAATCCCATAATAAAGCAGCTCTAGGGGCTGGTGCTGCCCCGGGAGCGGGGTGGAGGCTCTGTCCTGACCTGCCTGGTCCCAGCAGGAAGCTTTCACCTTGGGATGCGGGTGTCAGACCTGCCCTGGCAGAGGTGCTGCTGTTGTTTTCCCAAGGAAGGGTTAAAATCCGTGAGTGCACGTGACATATGCAAACTATGAATCATTCCAATGGATCTGTGCAACTCCTGCCCGCTTAGGCAGCCAGCAGATGCTGTTCCCCGCGTTGCCATGGTAACCCTGCCTGTACTATAATACAGCCCAGCCCAGATCCTTCCTCAGGCAGACCTCTGCGGCTCTGTCACCTCGCTCATTGTTTCCTCTCCGGAGCAGAGGCGAGGCAGGGCTGGGGAGGAGGCAGCAGGACGCCAGCGGCAGCTCTCCCCGGGGTGCAGCCCTTGCGCGGTGTTGGGGACCGTGGGGAGCACCCGGAGCTCGCTGTGCCAGCGGGGACGGGCGTGCGGGCAGCGGGGATGGGCGTGCGGGCAGCGGGGACATCCAGCAGCTTCTTCAGAGGGTGTCACCAAAGCACATGAGAGCAGCTGGCGTGTGCAGCGGCTTTCAGAGGCGTGGGGAAAGTCTGCGCTGGCCGTTGGGACAGCGTCTCGCCCTTCCCCGCTACGCTCCCCTGTTCGAAGCCCGCTGGAGCAGCAGAGCTGTCGTCATTCAGAAGATCTTCTTGGCAGGCGCCGAGCAGCCAGCGAGTCCGGTCTGGAAGGCAGCAGGCTTGACACAGTTCCCCTTCAGCTTCCCGGTGCCTCGCTGGCTGGGGATCGGCATTTCTGGAAGTGGAAATCCTGAGAGTGGTTCTGAAGATGGGAAGCCTGGTGAGGAGGGGATTCTGCCGATGCTGATACCTGCCTGCAGAGTTTTTTTGGGAAGAAAATAATTTGGATTTATTGTTCGGAAGATCTAATCGTTTTGCTGCTAAATGGATTGTATGGAAGCATCAGAACTTTGTACCTGGAAAGCTGCCGAGCCAGAAGAATGCAATTTCTTTTATCCTTCTGATATTTACAGCAAAACAAAAACTTGGCTTAAAAAGGGAGTTGCTTTTCCATCTCTGAAATGAGACAGTGAGGGACTCATTCTGTGCCTGTAAATGGACTAATTTCAAGTGACTGTGTCAGGATTTAAACCTTGATTTCTCTCCTTAACATGGCTGAATTGAACATATTTTGATGGAACTCTGGAAATCTGATTGTAAGTAGGAAAAGTCTTTTATTTTTTCCTACTTGACAAATACCAATCTCCAACCTCACATATCTTGTTGTTTAATTACAGAAATATGCTGGTGGTTACAGTGTAGTGCTGTTTACATTAGCTGAAAACATAAGTGGAATCTTTTTTTGCAAAATAGAATCAGGGTGGTTAAGGAGAATCTCTTTTACAATAATTGCTGCTGAATATTGATTTCTCATCTCTGCTGGAAAAATGGATTACCTTGGAGACAAACTGACAGTGGCACAAACTCACATGACCCAGTGGATGGGTACAGTGCGGAGATCCTTACAGGAAGCACTAAATTTAGTCACGACTGCGGTTGCTCACGAACGGACTAGCGGGGAAGGTGGAAGCAGGACTCCCTTCAAGCGAACCTCCTCCTTCAGGCACTTTGCGTCGCGGAGCAGAGAGTCCTTCCGAAGGTTTTCAGTGCGGAGTCAGCAGAGGTTTTCCTCTTTGAGGAAGCGGCAGACCAGTTCAGAGGCACCTGAGCTTGTAAGCTATCCACCTTTTTGAGACTCTTGATGCAAAAACCCCTCGGTTTTGTTGCAGCGTTTTATTTAATAACAAAGCCTGTATCGTGTCTGCTTCTCAATTTAAAAATAGCTCTCCAAACACTGCCAGGTAGTGGGCATTTGTCTGCTCCCAGCTGGTGGAAATTTTTCTGCAGCACAGGTGGAAATTTTCATTTGCAAGAGAACACCGTTAATCAAGGTTTTGGGAACAGGGGAAAAAAAATTGTTGATCTTTGTTAAAGCAGCACAGTAAGGTAGGACAAACACTTGTCTAAAATCAGAAAGTTGGTCTGACCCTGCGCTTGTGTCGGGCGTTTCAGGCACCGCAGGTCAGCGTGCCTTTGGATGTGTCACAGTATTTGTGATTTTTTCAGTAAAAAATGCCTGGAGCTACATTTGTAGAAAGCCTTAAGCACTGTCACACTGCACTCAAGGGTAAATGACCATTATGCTTTTATTTTCTATAAAAAGAGGTGGGTTTTGTCAGTGTCGCTGGTACTGTGTCATGAAACAAGTTGTATGACCGGCGTGACCTGTGGGGGCTGCGGCGGGGCAGAGGCAGCGTGCAATGTCCTGGGAGCAAAGGGAGCCCCCAGCCCTCCCTTGTCTGTTAGATACCTTTCCTAGGCTCTGGGTTATTTTAGGGGAGGATGGTCTGTATTAATGCCGTGGCAAAGCAGTGGAGGAAACGCCGGTTGTGTAGGGAGAAGCCCCTTCCCGGAGGAGGGAGTGTGGGCTGGTGCGGCTGAGCTGGGGTCTGCGGGGCTCCTTCCAGCCGGTGTTTGACACCCCTGTTCCTAGTTCAGCAAATGTTGTCGGGTTATAATGTGCTGGAAGGTAAATGAATCTGATTTCTGGTTTATTTCACGGATAGGAGCCTAACCCGGTGGTGTGAGTTGTTCCCGAAACTGATGGTTTGAGGCTGATGCTGGAGCCGTGGGAAGCGGGTGTGCCGTGGCCTTGGCACCAGCGTGTGGGTAAATCCCGAACAGCTTGCGCTCTGAAGTGGCCAAAACGTTTTGTTTTGGGTTGTTTTTGGGCGAAGTAGTTACTCCCTGTAAGTGTAAATCCGTGAAGGTCTGATGTGGCCTCGCGGAGGTTTGTTCCCTGGCGGGTGGAAGGCACAGCTGCATTCCTCGGGCAGGTGGGGCGTGTGTGCGGCTATTTCCAGGGCTTGTTATCGGTTAGGGGCTGGAGCGGTTTTGTCCTAGCTTGCTATTCATCTCCTGTTGGGCTGTACTGGAAAAGAAAATATTGTCAAGTGAGCACAAGAGAATGGAGAGGTAAATATTTGGTAACCACTGTTACAGTGTTAGCATGGTGGAGTTCTTTTTTAAGCTGTTATTTTAGATTTATTAGAATCATCTGATTAAAAAAAACAACAGCTTGTTTAAAAGAAGTGAAGACTGAAAAATGCGAATGTGGAACCTGCAGAGGGGACCTGCACGGCTCTCCTTCCACTGCACTGCTTACAGCAGAACTCATGAGACACGGGGTGACCTTCCCAGCGGATTCCCGGGTGACAGCCACCGGAGCTGCTGTTCCTCTGCTTCAGCAGTAATTGTGCACGTCCTTGGCTTTGTGCATGGATTTGGTTTAACTTGTGCCCAACTTAATGTCTCAGCACTTGTGAAAGTTCATTGTTTGGGCCATCTCCTGTAGAACACCTGAACACGCACCTGGAGCTATGATTTTTTCCTCTGGCTGGAGCCAAGTCCTGGTTTTACACAGTCCTTGGAGCTACTAACATTTTTCTACAAAAACCCGTTAGTGTAAAGCAGGTAATTCACCATTGGGTGATTGTTTGTTGTTTTAGGGAGGTGCTGTAGGGCTGTCCCTTGGCGCTGGTCCTCCAGGATGCGGTTTTTAAGCCAGGAGCAGCCGGGCTGGCTGGCGGGGGAGCCGGCTGACGCCACGTCCCCGACACAGCGAGGGCTGGCGGCACACAGCTCCCGTCCCTGCTGGCGGGGGACTTCGCGTTGAGACCAAGAGACCTGTCAAAACTCAAGTGGAACAGCACAGTTTAGGGTAGTGTGCGTAAACTTGCTGCTGAGGTTTGAAGGCAGTGGAGGTGTGCGGGTCATTGCGCTGCTGTCTGTCTGTCCCATCTCGTGACCTTGGACTAAAATACTCGGAAATTGTCTTGCTTTCTCTTTAGTTCTGTACTTCAGCTGTCCTGCTGTGTTTGCAGCAGCTGGTACGGCCAAGGGCTGGTGCCGGGCGTGCCGTCAGCTCCATCCCGCGGTGGGAAAACTCGGCGCTGCTCCGGAGGTCTGACATAGGTGCTTTTTAAATGGGGGGAAGCTGGCCGGTTGGCACCTTCTTAATAACGTAGTACAGCGTCTTCTACCTGGTAACTGCTGCGAGCTGGGAAAGGGCCCCTGGGTATCACAGTTGTTTCTGGCCTCTAAGAGAGATTTTTATTCTCTGCAGAGGAGCTTTGGGATTGGAGTGGAAGGGATTTGACGTAATTGGTTATTTCCTCGCTGGAAGTCATAAAAGTAGGAATCAGGCTGCAAGAGAGATGAAATAATTTTCTTTTCAAACACTTCTCTTTAACAGCTCAGGCATTACGTCCTCGCTTTGTTATTCAGTTCACACTGTGTCACATTTTCCTACTGGGTGTCTGGCAGGGCTGCCTTCCCGACCCAGCTCGGTCTCCGGGGCTTGGTGTCTCTGCGGGGCTGCGGAGGGGAGGTTCTGCGCAGGTTCCTCGGGATGGGAGGCTGGGTGGACACATCTTACCGAAAACCCTCTGGTTTTTATATGGGAACCAGTCTTTATACACAAGATACTGTGAATTTAATTTGTGCCTTATCAAATCTCTTCTCCACTTTTTTTAAAATTTAAATTTGTATGTTTTAAATGGCACCCAGGTAAATAAATGCCTAACAGAGGGCAGTCTGGTTCTGGATCTGGAGAAGGCACAGCCATGTTTTTAAGAATTCCTTAAAAGCAAGGGCAATCAAGGGATAAAATGAGCCTGAGAGCTGAAACTAATTAATCTTGTGGTTCTCAAACTTAACAGTTGATCAGTCAGAATTTAATTTATGCAAATCTGCAAATCACAAACAGGAGTGCAAGAATCATTTTTATTTTAAGGAGCTCCTCCTTAAACAGCACACTGTTTGGAAAAAGATTATTTTTTGTTATTATTTTTCCCTGTAGTACTCCTGCGAGTTTCTTCATGGAAACCGAATCCCCTGTGCCTGGCCCTGCCTTCGTTCACAGCACTCAGCCCTGAGCACGCTGCTCTTCCCATCAGCTGCAGCTTCCCAACGAGCTTTTCCTTCCTCTCCGGCTGGTGCTCTGCTCCGGTGTCTTCGGAGCCACTCACTCTTTGTTTCCACTGGAGTGGAATGCGATGGCTCTGAGAGTGTTTCCTACAAACAGCTGTAACAGCGTGTTCTCCTGTTTAATTTGAGGGAAAAAGGTGTCACCACGGACCGAGGAAACTTCTGGGTGCTGCACCCGCGAACTGCCCGCTCGTAATGACACAGGACCAATTTTAATTGCTTCGTTATCCTCGTGTGTTAATACCAGAGCTGGGAATCTGTAGCTGAGCTTGTAGAATTTTTTTACTTTACAGTGAAAGCTGTTCAATGGAAGTTGATTTTTCTCCCAGCCATTTTTATTGAGGCTTTTTTCCTTTTTTTTTTGTCTCGTGTTCTCAGTGTTGTTGTCATAAGAGGAGCAGAGATACTTTCATGAGGCATCGCCTCTGTTTCAATCACGGCGGTATCGGTCATGCTTCTGTTGTAGGGATGTTATCTGGTTTCACAGCCAACACTAGTAGTTCTACATCTCCAGGTTTGTTGCCATACAATAAAACCAGAGCAGTTTCATACCCTCAGTTAATTAGCTATCCCTTACACCGCTAAAAAGCTGTGGCAGCTTGTTTCTTTGTAAGAAGTTTAACTCTTTTCTTACAGGTGCTGAAAATCACCCCAAAGTGCATTCAGTTGGCTTTGCTTTCTGCTGCACTGGTCAGTTATGAAAATGGTTTTTTTGTTCAAGCTTGATCTGACAGCATCAGTTATCAGAAATTCCCATCTTGCATGTTTAAATCTCCATGGATGTTTCTCTGAGCCAGTGTAAGCTTGTGCAGTCCTCTTGTTCCTTGGAAAAGCTGGGGATGGTGACTTTTCCATCTGTGCCGTTCACCTGCCCCTGGCCTGGGACGGGGTCTCCGCTTTTCGAAGACCGTTGATCCGTGTGCTATCTGTTTGGATTCTACCCAAGATCTGTCTGCGAATGTTTGGCCTTTGTGTTGAGCATCCTTCAACAAACTGTTTGTCAAAAGAAATTACGTTGGCTTGCTTTATTCTGAGCTTGGCTATCTTGGTACAGACCCTACAATTGAACTGTTTTGTCCTAACAGGCACCAAAAGCGCAATGGATTGCTCTCAAAACTATTCTGAATGTACCGTCAGCGAGCAGAATTTCATCTTTGAATTTCCAGAGAGCCGTTAGGGTAGCGTGGGGCATGTTCGCAGGAAGCGTGCTTTTGGGAACGAGCTGTTTGTCTTCTTTCGGGGCAGGGGGAGGAGTGGAGCTGTTCAGTTTAATTAATGGAGATACAAGGGCCAGTCCTGGAAGAGTTCATGCTTTTTCATTCTTAATGACTTCCCTTTGGTTTAACAGGCCATGAACGTGGCTGGCAGCCTGAATCTGGGCCAGAAGACCACAGTGGTGGGTATTTAGTAGCCTGCCTTTGTTGTGTCCGTGTTATTTGGACAGGGATCATCGCTTAGACAACTTCACTC